>PJEM01020759.1:0-12733 GCA_004023845.1 Helogale parvula
CCTTCCCTTCCCTTCCCTCCCCTCCCCTCCCAGAGGCATTTTTTCAGAACTACTCTAATTACAATGAGGTCATTTACACAGATAACAAGATATTCTAGGTGAAAAGCAGATGACATACACATTTGTTTGAACTGGCAGTAAATCTCACAACTAAGATGGTAGTAGGAGATTTTCAGTGACAAGCAGACAGCAAATACATTTTATAACAATAACGCTAAGATTCAGGCATAAACAAGGCTAGGAGGCATTCTATTTGGCTCTCAAGAGGAAGAATGTCTTCCTGATGGTTAGTAGATAAACTTGTCAACCTTGTTCTTTGATGTTGAAGGTGTAAGCGCCATAGGCGCCCTAGATGAGCAGACCTTTGCATATGAGTTTAAGTAGTAACTACTCTTACCCATCCTCACAGTGGACACCAAATTAGCATATGTATGCGCAGTAACTTATGCCTGGCTCTTGTTTGTTTCTTATTCCTAAGGTAGGCTCTTTTTCTCTGGGCCAGAGTAAATTTTATTCTTATGGTCTTTAACCCCTTAGGAGAGCATTTTGACAACAGCTGCAGTGCTTTGTTTAAATTCCTCTCTATAGAGGCGGGAATATGCCTCTTCCCATGAGGTATCTGTCTGGGGAATATCGGTCTGACTTGGAACATTGTGAGGCCTAATCAACAGCAACAGGCTTAATTTCACATGAGCAATAGTAGCAGAAGGAGATGCCAGCTTCCGCCTCTCATGGCAGGAGCCCTGCCACGTCTGCCATTTCCATACTGTGACCCTGTCATCCAGCAAGGCCAGTGCGGCTCCCAGCAATGTGCTCCCGGTTGGTGAGTTCGAGCCCCAGGTCCACTCACTGCTGTCAGCGCAGAGCCCTTATGGGCCCTCTGCCTCTCCCTTGCTCGCTTTCTCCCCGAAGTAAATAAATATTGAGAAAAAGAACAAAAACCCTTTAATTTAGCTCAGGGGACCTCCCCTCTACCTGCTAGGTGGGATGTTGCCCAATTCGTGAAACATTGAACAAAACCAATTGGATCTTTACATTTACTCGGCTGAAATTTTATCATTTAACAATATCCAGAACCTCAACACTGCTCACTGCCTCTAGAATTACCCTCTGGTCCCTGCCACCAGCATCTCTTGCCTAAATTATTGCAAATGCTACCAACTGCTCTCCCTGCTCTGTCCTGCTTGCATTATGGTCAATCATGTCCCTCTTCTAGTCAGACCATCTCACCCACCGTAAAAGACAAATCAAACAGTGACCCATCCTTCCTTAGGTGAGGACAAAAGTTTCTTTCCTCTGCCCTCTTAGATTCAGTACCTGGGATGTGTTAATTAAGTTGACAAAAGACATTAGCAGGAGAAAAGTCCTACATGTTTTATGCCCGAATCCGGCTCCAGCAGGGCCAGGAGGCCCTGAAGGATGGAAGGTGTTGGTGAATAGGAGTGAGAGAGCCTCGAGGTTCTTTCTGACCACCAGGCAGGCATCTCTCTGTCGGTTTTTGTGTCTTTATGTATAGGTAAAGTGATGACAGGACATCAGCAGGTGGAACTTTTACAACGAACAAATCTCTGAGATAGGACGCTTTGAAAAGTGTACAGACACAGGATTTACAGAGGCGTTCCGGCAAAACTATCCTAATTAGAGTGAGCAGGAAATTCTACACCTAAGAGGAAGGCAGGATACTCTAAGTGAAAAACATACATATTTGTTTATATCAATGATGCTAAGACTAAATCCTAGGTTGAGTGATATATAGACAGGTAGGGAGTCATCTCGCCTAGCTTGCAAGGGGAAGAATGTATTTGGACTAATGAAGAGATTGTGTAAACCCTTTTGTTTAACGCTGAGGGTGTAAATACCAGAGGGGCCCTACGTGTGTCAACGCTTATATAAGGGTATGTTTTAGTGACCCTGACCCGTGGTCATCATCTGTCCTCATTACGGATGTCAGTGAAAGGGAAGGTATGTGTGGCTCCCATTAACAAAGGTATTTGTAGCCACTCACGTCCGGTCCTTATCCGTTTCTTATCTCTAAGTGAGGCACTTCTTCTCTGGGCCAGAGTTAATCGTAACTCTTGTGTTCATAGCCCCCCTTATGTCTCGGGTCTGCAACGCTCATTAGAAGAACCTTTTGGCAAACATCTGCAGCGCTTTGATCTAAATTCTCTTACGCAGGGGCAGGAAGATGCTTCCTCTCATGAGGTGTCTGTGCGGGGAATATCGGTCTGATGTGGAACATCGTGAGGCCTAATCAGTACCAGCAGTCCCGTTCCCAATAGGAGCCGGTAGTAGAAGGGGACACCAGTTCCGCTTCACAGCAGGAGCTGTGCAGACGTCTGCCATTTCCTCGCCGTGACCCTGTCATCCAGCAAGGCAGGCGCAGCTCCCAACACTGAATAACTCCCCAAATTACTCAAGTCACCACTTTAAATACGTCCTCAGCTGCCTACCAGAGCCATGTTGGGGATGGAGAGGGAGGCCAGTGACAGGAGTCATTCAGGTAAAGTGCAGTGAACAAGGACACGGTTATTATGCAGATTTGAGTCGGTACTTTCCCTCTGCTAAGTGTTCCTGGAGATCCAGGCGTCCTGGTTTTCAGGGTGCCCTGAGGAGACGCCCTTACAAGATGCAGATTTCCCTTATGAGTGTGACTGTCTCTTACAAAAGGGTAACTTTTAATCAGTTTTCAGATTTCTTCTGTGGCTGTACTTTCTTAAAAATAACTAACTCAGTGGGCGCCTGGGGGGCTCAGGTAGTTAAGCATCTGACTCTTGATCTCAGGTCAAGTCGTGATCTCATGGTTTTGTGAGTCCAGAGCCCCACCTTGGGCTCTGAGCTGAGAGTGTGGAGCCTGCTTGGGATTCTCTCTCTCTCTCTCTCTCTCTCTCTCTCAACCCACCCCACCAACTTGTGCTATCTCTCTAAAAACAAATAAACTTAAAAGAAAAAAAAAGAAATTAATTTAAAACAAACCCAGCTCAATATAAGCCTTATGCCTAAAAGGCATATTTTGAGGTGGCAAATACGGCTCCCCTTTCATACCCACACACCCTAACTTCTGGGCACTTGTCTTTCACCAGGACCAACCCCTCCCTCCGCACCCCCTCACCCTCGCCCAGCTTGTGGCCTCATGGTCCCAGGTCTTTGCTGAAATGTCACATTCTCAGGAATGCCTGAAAAGTTTGTGTTATTCCCAAGTTTCCAATATCGCTCCCAAAAACCAGAGACTGCCAGGGAGACCGAGTCACGCATGCAAAAGCAAAGGGCTTTATCACGAGTTTAGCCTAAGCTCCTCGGGCTCACAGACTTTACCTGCCCAGTGGATTTATGCTGAGAGCCCGAACATGGCGGGGTAGGGGTTTTTTGGGGGGGAGGGGGCGTTACAGGAAATGGTGACACAGGTATATTGACAGCAGGTTTAACCATTCATTGATACTTTTGGTGGGGGCCAATCACAACATTAGAGCATTGACCAATCACAGAGCAGGCCCAGGACCAGCACGTAGGGCGTGACTAGTCTTAAACAATAGGTGACTATCTTATAGCCTCCATCTTTGGCCCGCCCTTAGAAATGTTAAAGGTGTTAGCTGGCCTTTCCTGATTGGGCGTTACAAGCGCGGTCCCTCCTTTTTTGAGCGGTGTGTGCCCTTCCCTTGTCTCAAGGAGTCAGTTTCAGACCTGCATCCTTACATTTGCACCACCTCCCTACCCGTCTCCTGGCTTTCTTTCTTTTCTCCTTACCTGTCACATGCTCTTCTTTATTTTTGTCTCTCTCCCCTTTCCAAATTACACATACAAATCTCACCTCCATGAAGACACGGGCTTTTGTTTGGTTTCTCTTGGCTATGAGCGGGAGTGAAATTTGCCACCCCAAAAATGTCTACATAGCATGTGGATTACTTGAGACTGATTATTTTTAAGAAACACAACGGTCAGGAAGAATCTTTGAGCTTCCTTTCATTGCCTGAAAGGATTGGAGGTTGAGGAAGTGCTCCAGGAAGGAGCCCTCAACATAGACACTGATGAGGGAGCCAAAGGGCCAAGCGCCAGCCAGCAAACCCTGACCCCTCCCCGCCTCCCGCCCCTTTCCCCCCTTCCTTCCCGTCGCCCCTAGGTGGAGAGCATGTGACCTTCCACAGGCTCTCCTGGCTGCCCAAGAACAAAGGAACAGGGAAAACAAATGGTTAAGGGACAGAGACCACAGTCCTGCAGACCTGAGTCTCCATCGGGTTACAAATGTCTCACTACATGACAAAAAAAATCAATCTTATCAATAAACTCACCTCTAGAAACCTACAGTTTGCTGGAGCCCCGGCCTGACCCCCCCACCCCCAGAGTGCTGCAGGGAACACAGGCAAGCAGGACATGGTACATTAGATGACATCTCCTCATAACCTGCAGCCCGACGACAAGTACTTAAGGCATAAAGGGAGGCTAACTTGTCTCCAGGAAGCCGCTGCTCTCCTGACCTTAGTGCTTTGCTAGAGGAGAAAACAACCTTAGCTTGACCACAGCCAGGCCTCCAGTAACTTCTGAGTTGTCTTAGCATCTGAAAGTCCTTTTGGAAGCTGCCCTTTTACCCTGACCTCTCCCAGCTAAGTTCCTAACCAGTCTCTCCTCACAGCTCCAGAGCCACTCTTTCTGCCCACGGGTCCGTCCCCGCGCTTTAATAAAATCACTTCTTGACCAAAGATGTCTCAAGAATTCCTTCCTGGCTGTCAGCTCCAGATGCCCCGCCCCCACCGCCACTCCAAGACCTCATCTTAACTACATATCACATGAACGAGGTGTGGGAGCAGGGAGCAGTTTAGCAGGATCTGCTGGTTCAAACGCCCCTCTGTGTCCCATTCTTTCTGAATAGCCCAGCAAACATTTGTTTACCAAACCTGTGCTCTTTTCTAGCTTTCTGTGAATTGCGTTCCTTCCCTTTGAAGTCCCAGACTTCCACCTTCTTCTGGGTTTTCAATACATGTCAGCCTCACCTGTATGAAAGCTGTGTGCCTCATATTCCTATAGGTAAACCACATCTGTCATCAACATTTCAGTTAGTGACCAAAGGGACAAAAGCAGGCCAAGAGAAAATGGTAGATACAGCCCAGTGTTTGGGAAAATCTCATGTGTGATGGGGTGTGAAGTGGTGGGGGTCGGGAGCCCATGGCCAGGAAAGAGTTCTTGAGATGTCTTTGGTGCAATAAGATGATTTTATTAAAGCACGGGGACAGGCCCTGTGGTAGAAAAAGCTGCACTGGGGTCGTGAGGCATGACTCTGGGGCGCGGTGACACACGATGCAGACAGGGAGGCAAAGGCACAAGGGAGACCTCAGGAAGGACTTGGATGCGCCACAGGGGGCTCCTAAGATACCTGCGGCCTGGCTGTGGTCAGGCTAAGGCTGCTCCGCTCCAGAAGGCGTTAACGTTAGGAAGTAGAGCGTTCCTGGAGAAACGTTACATCCTCTGGATCTGCCTCAAGTATCTGTCAGTGAGCTGCGGGTTATAAGGAAATGTAATGTCACCTGCCCTTTCCTTCTGCTTTGTCCCCACAGCACTCCTAGGGGAGGGTGCTGCTGGGCTCCAGGGGACCGGGTCTGCAAGTTTCTGGAGATGAGGCTATTGATCAGTTTGCCTTTTTCCTGTAAATTACTAAGGCCACAGGCTCCAGCAATAAAACCCTGAGCAAAGCAAAGGGCCCGCCTACTACCCCCATTCTGAGTGAGCTGAATGCAAACAGGCTCCTCAAATGACCCCCTTAAAATGGCCATAGCCCCACCTAACCGGCGGGGTGCTTACAACCAGGCACACAGTTACCAAAAAAGGGAAAGTCCCATACATCCCCAAGCCCCCTGACTCTGCCCTATGACCTTGGCCCCTCACCACCAGCCTCTGTCCTGCGGTCATGCCCACCGCTCCCCTCAGTGTACTTGGTAAGCTTCTGTCCCTTTTGTTCTGCCTCAGGTGACTCCTATCACCGCCCTGACGCCGGCCCCCCAGCCCGTCCAGTCCCCCACAGATGAAAGCAAGTAGAATGGCTTTACCGCCGCGGTCACTCCTGCTGCACATTACGTAACACTATGAGGAGTGCGCACCTTCTACTCAGGAGTCGGGGTCCGTCTACATACCTGACCTGCCCTGACAATACCAGTCTAGCACCTCTGTAACGACAGGTAAGGGAAGTGTAGTGTTTGTTATTCTAAATAAATCCAGAATGGATTCTAGTTCTTTATAATATATATTTTAAGAAATGTTAAATACATTAAAAATCGATTAAATACATTGAAAAGTATATTACCATAAATAATACATAATACAGTACATAAGATAATATATAAAGAATAAAAATAATTATCTCTATCATACACGACTATTAATAATGTAAATAATTATTTATAAAGTATATATTTATGTTAACATGTCATATTTCTCATATATTTATATTAATAAATATTGACCCATAATATATACTTTAAAATAATCACAAGCTGTTAGTAAAATATTTGTAGAATATTGTGATAAATCATTTTAAAACTTACATCATGTATTGCATCAATTACTGGTTCATTTTTTAAAATGTGAAATGTAAGGCTAAACCAAACAGACACCATAACAGGCTTTAAGTTTCCCCTCTGAACTAGAAGGCCTAAGTTTCAGTTTCCCCAAAACTATCAGGAGGTTACACATTGCCTAGAGCAGGAGAGACCACCTCGTGGTATCCAATCAGGAAAGGCCAGCTACCTCTCCCCACATTCCTTAAGCTGAGGCCTGCAGATAGGAACTTTAGATAGGACCCTGTTACCTAATGTTAAAGTTAACCCGTTAGCGCCAAACAAGACCCTGGACTCGCTCTGTAATTGGTTCATTTCAAAACGACACTAAATATTGTGATTGGGTCCCACCAAAAGTAACGAACGCTCTAAACAAAATGTGTGGTTGAAGTTGCTGCCAATGCTGTTATACAATAATGATTAGATCACTGTATCTATGTCACAATTTCTTGTAACTCCCCCTTCCCAGACCCCATAAAAACCCTACTCAGCCCTTGTTTGGGGCTCTCAGCACGGATCCACTGCTCTGCTGAAGTCCATGAGCCTGAGTTTAGGCCCAGGCGAGCCTAAGCCCCTAATAGTAAAACCCTTTGCCTTTACGTGCATGGCTCGGTCTCCATGGTGGTCTCTGGCCATTGAGGATACTGCATTTTGGGCATTACAAAATACCTCAATTTCCATCACTTTGGTTTTACTCTATTTTCTTCTACTTCTTTAAGGCTTACTGACATCTTTTAAAGGTTATCTTATTAACCCAGACTTCAAATTATGAACACATTTTCACTTTGGAATGTCTTCTCATACTTCCATCTATTCTTTTAGTGTTTTGTTTCCATTTTCCCTTTGAATCATAGTTCTCATCGATGGAGATGAAAAACAAGAACTCAGCAAAACATCTTTCTCTGAAATATTAGGCCAGCAGTCTCTGAGGTGGGGTCCCCTGATGTCATTACCTAAGCATTCCTTAGACATGCAAATTTCCAGGCCCCGCCCTCCCCCAGACCTTAGAGAATCTGGAGGTGGGGTGTCTCCCCCACCAGGTGGATGTTAAGGCCCATCAGGTGGTTCTGATATTTGTGGGAGCTTTAAGATCCACTGTGCTCTTGGAATTACACTGAGGCAGAAATGGATGCTGTTACTGGGAGCCCTTAAGAAGAAATGTGCTAAATGTATTTCCTAGTTGTTTTTTCTCTTTGTGTGGTATACTTAGTAGAAGAAACAGGTTGGAAAAGCAGGACTGTGACGAAGCAATTGCAAGGATTACAGTATGACCATCATGAATCTTAAAGTCAACCACCTCACAGTGTCCAAGTATTTTCCTCTACACTTTGATGCCGGCTGAGGGCCCTGTGGAATTAGCCCTGCTTCCAGCTCCCTCAAGGGAGCCAACATGCGATTCAGAAGCGTTGCTTCTTGCATGAGGAAAGTGCATCACACAGGTAATGGATCTCATCATATGCTGTGCTATTTTTAGTCATGATTTAGAGTATACGTGCCTTAGGGTTTAAAGGAGAGAGATCATATAGATAGTAGGATGATCCTGAAAATCTTTTTATCCAAAAACATTTGATTCAGGTCTAAATTGTAGCTACAGTTGACAAAGTAGAATAGGACACTTCAGAAGTGGAAAGTGTAGATGCAGGATAATAGAAGACACCGGAAAGCTGTGGAAGGAATAGCATTGTGCATTTTAGGATTATGTTGATGTTTAATAGTGTGAATAATTCAAGCCAGGGCTATTAACGTTCTACTACAGTTAAGAGGAGGGGGCTATGAATGATATTATGGACTTCTGTTACCTTTCCTTCAGGAGCATGGGTTGTGTGTGTGAGGATGTGTTTGTGTTAACTGCGTGTAGATGTGTTGAGATTGAGTCTGGGTTGAGTGTGGTGATGTATTGGGTGTGGGCTGAGTGTGTGTGAAGGTAATTGCTTGTGTATAAAATTGTTTTGATGACTAAGCACGTTTTCTCAGAGTGAGAATAAAGCACTTTAGGGACAATTCAATTATTAATATACATAAACCTCAAGTCTGTAAGAAAGCTTACCATTTGAGGGACACCTTGGTGGCTCAGTCGGTTACCTACTGACTCTTCATCTCATCTCAGGTCTTTTCAGGGACATGAGTGCCAGCCCCACATGAAAAAATCTAAGAAAGTCTATCTATCATTTGGGCATTCCTATTTCTTGATCACGGAGACCCGCACAATCAACCTCTTAAATGTTCCCTTTACATCTTTGTTTCTAAGGGTGTATAAAAGGGGGTTGAGCATGGGTGTGATGATCCCATAGAAGAGGGACACCATCTTACCCCGGTCCTTGGAGGCAGGGGATGGCGGTTGCAGGTACATGGAGATAGCAGTGCCATAAAACAGTGACACCACAATTAGATGGGAGCCACACGTGCCAAATGCCTTTCGCGGGCCTTCTGCTGACTGGATTCTCAACACCGCCTGGGCAATAAAAGCATAGGATAGATATCAGGATGAGCGTCAAAGGTAATAAAAGGAATAGCACTCTGACAAACAATAGTTCAGCCTCATTTGCCGTTGTGTCCACACAGGACTGTTTGAGCAGATTGCCAAAGATAGTCAAGACATAGGAAATGAGGAAGACCACAAAGAGGGGGAGCTCCAGCCATGGTCAGTCTGAGAAACCTAAGAGGATGAACTCTCCGGCGGCGCTCGCGTTGACCCCGTTCATGATCTGCGGTTCAGCTCTTGGTTCCCTGCGATATAGAAAGTCACTGTGTTAATAATTACGTTTTTTTTTTTTTGCTGTCAGTTGGTCATATAAACGCTTTGTGAATAATTTGCCTGAGTTGCTCACTGATAGTATCAATAATGTGAAAAAAGTATTGATAAAAATATATTTACCTTTCCAAGTATTTCAAAAGTGTTTCTATATTTGTAACAGCCTATTAGCAGAAGGAATGTAAAGATATTGTATAGCATATCTTCAGTTTTCATGTTCATGGAATTTATCTTTCGAATTTTTGTTATGTTGCAAGATCACGATTCTTGAGTTCGTTCTGCCTAGGTACCTACTATTAGGTAGAAGTTGGCATAGTGCCTGACATTGGAATTTATTCTAATTTCTCCTTAATGCCAGGGTGATTCTTAAAGTAGTCAAAATTGTTTAAATCTCATCCCTTGTACCATAAAAAAAAAAAACGTAGATCATACCTAGCAAGTGATCAGACTCAATTCAAGGAATTCTATCCTATTACATTAAGAAGGTCAAAATTCATATTGGAAATTTTAAAAATGAGAAACTTGAACTCCAACAGGTCTGGTGGGGTCCTCCCTTGTCCAATGACTCACATCACCCTGGGAATATTTCTGATCCTCTGGTTTTCAGTCTCTTCATTTCTACCGTTAAAATCATAATGCTTTTCTAGGTTGTCTTGATATGAATCATAGCTGCACACCACTGTCTAAACACCAGCCCCCAGAAACAAAGCAGTGAGGTTGAAAGGAGCTTACTGATTCAAGGTCTGCGGGGTGCTCCAAGAGACATTCTGCATGATTTGTAGAACTCGAAATTTCCTAAGGTTGCCAATGAGAAATGGCTCTGTCCATTGACATGTCCACTTCCCATTTCCTCCTTAACTCCCAAACCATCAACCCGAAAACCAGGGGGCAGAGACCATCTGCTGGGAAGTACACCTGTGATTTGAGAGTCACTTGCCTGACACAGTGCTGGGCCCACCCATACAGAACCACCACATTTGGGAGAAGGTGATGGTGATGCAGGAAGCCTGAGTTGCATTGGGTAGAAGCTACGTAGAGCCCTGCATGGCCGCCAGGTGTGACTAAGCCTGTTCTACTTGGCAAAATTCTTACCAGGACCCTCGAAATTACTTTGCGATTTTATCAATATCAGAATGTAAATTTTTCATGATTATTCTCATTCGTTAAAATGTTAGCAATGTGTATTTTACGTCTTTTATGGACTATTAACACCCCCTCTAATATTTACTCTCTTACTCTCATCTGAGAGTCTTACCATTTTTCTTTCCTGTATCAGTTCTAGATAATTAAATATATTTAAAGGATACTAAAGCATTGAGGAAACAAAGCAGACGTGAGCCTAGCAACTACAGAAGAAAGTTGAGGAAGCAGCATGGGACACAGGGGACATCGTGAATGTGCTCCCCACCCCTCCCCCCAGGCAGAGCTCACCCAGAGCACATATCGATTCCATGACAAAGTGCTGCAGTTGGTCATTCCTCCTTCCTCTTGCTCAATGGGTAACACTTTCAGGAGTATTTTGAATTTGCAAAAAACCCTGTTTGTTTCTTAGTTTTTTCTGTGAATGCATCCAATGCAGAGGCCCCACCTGGGGTTTGAATTCTTGAACCAGATATCAAGACCAGGGTGAGATCAAGAGTTAGATGCATAACCCACTGAGCCCCCCAGGAACCCCTCAAAGGACGATTTTAGATGGTGGTGTCTTGGGCTGTTTTAAAGCCCGTTATCTTGTAGCGAATAGCATTTTAGAATTAAGAAAAGAGGACACACATACATGTGACTTTCAGTTTTCTTGACTGAAAGCTTTGAGTCAAAGGCATCAACTTTGCTTATTGTCTTGTGTTCCACTTGTAACTGTTACATGGAAACATTCTCCTTGGTTTCTCAAGGCATGGGAAACAACGGTCAACTCCACTTTAACTAACGGACTCCTTGGTGGCACCTGGGCAGCTCAGTTGGTTAAGCAGCTGACTTTGGCCCGGATCATGATCTCATGGTTTGTGGGTTTGAGCTGGATCAGGTCTGTGCTGCCAGCTCAGAGCCTAAAGCCTGCTTCAGATTCTGGTCTCCCTATACCTCTCTCTAAAAAATAAATAAGTCTTAACAACTTTTGAAAGATTTTTCTTTAAAAATTTTTGTGAATAATGTTGTAAAGAGACATAAAGAGTATTATTTCCAGCAACATTCTCTTGTGTTATTTCATAAAGTGAGGGCCTTTTGCGTAAACTAAAAGCACTTCAGTTTGCCTTTGCTTTTCACATATTTCCAACCACACGAAGTCGAACTGTGTAAAAGTGCCCTGCTCTGCCTCGGGAGGGCTTCTGGATGCAGTGGGCGGCGGTGCGGGCACAACGTGAGCCTCACAGCCGGACACCCGCTCGGCTCGCTAATTCTCCTTCACCTGGAACGTCCTGCACTGAGACAGTGGTTTGTAGGTGCCCGGGTTTTTGCTACAGAACCGTGTCTCCATCCATTGACGAGTCTATTACCTTGTTTTAAACACTTAGTAAGAAAAACGCAGTCATTCCTTATGACAGCAAAGGTGGATTCCCTTAGGGAGGAATTACTTAGAAATACAGAACTATAATATATTTCATGAGGGATCCGCAAATTTAATCACTGGACAGTGGGACTGTGATCCGAGGGGCCGGTGAGTGTGGCTGCGTGTGTGTGTGTGTGTGTGTGTGTGTGTGTGTGTGTGTGTATCAGGAGAGAGCTAGTGCATGAGCTCTGGGTCATCAGTGCTTCCACATCGACAGAAGTCGTAAAGAGCAAACTATACCATAAATTCCAGGCTAAACCACATGAACTGAATTAAAATTTTGCAGTGGGCACATTCAGCCACAGGAAATCAGTATAGGGAGTGTGTGGACAAGAAACAAGAAAATTGGCTTAAATACCTCAACATCACAAAACTTGCAGCACGTATTTAATTTCTGAAGTAATCGGGTAATTAAATGAAAACAAAAGTTGAGCAGGGCATAAATCTTGTCTGTCTTTCAGCAAAAGGAAGGATGTAGAACAGAATGCAATTCCTCTCCGTGGCCTTGAGGGTTAACTTTACAATCTGTTCTAGCCCATCCCCTTAGCAAAGCTAAACGTCAATGTTAATTCCCGGGATTTTTATGTGATGCCAGATTTTCATTGCTTCCTTTTAAAAATACACATGAAGTCTTACGCCATCCCTCCTGAAACTTTAGAATGTTTTTGTTTTTTAAAAAGGTCTTCTTTGCTCCCCAGGATTTCCTAATGTAGATCACACCTCAGGAAACCTAGTAGCCATGTCTCAAGGCCCCTGTGTATTTCAATTGCAATATACTGTCATCGTCTCAGAATCCATTACTTTCCTGCCCCCCCCCCCACCCCCCACCTCAGTCTCACAGACTCCCCCGCACATGCATCAATCTCCTGGGAGCTGGTGCAGCCAAAGTCCTCCGGAAGC
>PJEM01020760.1:0-12731 GCA_004023845.1 Helogale parvula
TCTCAAGCCCTCCCACTCCTCGTCTCCGTCTCCCCAACCCAACCGGAGGCACCGCGACCGCCGGCGCCTCGGGCCCCCTCCAGCCCGCTCAGGGCCCCCGGCCCCGCGCGCCCCTCTCGAGGCCCCTCAGCTCCCGCGCGCCCCGGCTCGGCCCACCTCCTCCATCTTCTGCACCATCTCCGTCAGCTGCCCCTCGTCCTCCAGCAGCTCGTTGAGCTGCACCAGCGACAGCCCGGCGAACCGGGCTTCGCCCCCGGCGCCCGCCATCCCCGCGTCTCAGCCACCGCCGCCGCTCTGCCCGCCAGGCTCCGCCGACCGGAAGCGCCGCCCTCGAGGCCCGCCCCCGGTGTGGGGGGGCACGTGACGCCAGCCCTGGTGCATGACGTCATCACCGCGCGGGCGGGCGGACGTGACGTAGCGCTCTGGGCCGGGTGGGAATGGGGGGGCAGTCGCGGGAAAGGTGGAGGCTTGTAGGGAAAAGGAAACGTGGTGCGGGTGGACTTGTGACAAGAGGCAGTAACGATATCACTGCGGCACAAGAGAATGTGTTATGAGGTCACAAGAGCCTTTTTCGTCAAGGAAAAGAAACGTGGAGATCCAAAGAAAGCAGGCAGTACTGCAGCCTACACCCAGCCTGGCCCGGGGAATTCCAAAGAAGGGTATTTTATGGGGTGTGGGGGGGAGGCTTTAGAGGCCTTGGGTGCCTCCGGATTGTGGAGCTGCCAAGGCATTCGTTTAAGAAATATGGAGACCTACTACATTGGGTGTACAGTTCTGAACAAAACCAAAAGGAGCCCCTAGCTAGGGGAGCCAACAGATGACAGGAGAAGCGAACAAGTAAAAGGGCTACAAATTGGGGAGAGCCCAGAGAAGGAAATGGATGCTGCAATGAGAGAGCAAGACCATTGGAAAGTGTAAAAGATGGCCTCTCAGAGAAGGGGGAGGGGGAGCTAAGGAGGTCCAAAGGACAAAAAAGGAGAAACCAACCATCATTCCTGTAGGAAACCCAAGGCAGCCAAACAAGCATCTGCAAAGGCCCCGAGTCAGGACTGGCTCGGTACACTCAAGGAATGGGCAGAAAACCAGGATGGCCAGAGCATCACACGCAGAGACACACACATGTTATCCCTTTGCACCAACTCCGAGGAAGGCACCTAGACCTCCAGGTGGGCTGTGTTCTTTCAGAAACATTATTTGAGGTGCAAGTATTCAGTTTCCCCAGGTTTCTGGAAGTCCCTCGAGATCCAGGCGCCTGTGAACTCATCCTGCTTTGAATCTGCAACAGTTCCAGTTGGAAGAAATCTAAGGGCTGAGGTTAACCACTACAGCCTAGTTTCACACATAAAGAAATGGAGGACCTGGGAGAAGGAAATTTTTTGGTTTCTCCCCCCCAAATCGAGTGATTGGCAGGGCTCCTGGCTCCCAGCCTGGCATTCACGAGGCTGGCATCAATACCACATTGACCTCGTCAACATAACTCAGTACTGAACACAGTTGAGGCATTCAGTGAATGCTTATTGGCTGACTGACGAGCTTTGTGTATGAGTATGATGCTTCTGCTCCAACATCGGGAGAACAGAAGGTCTGAACTGTCCACCCATACATTAGGCTGGGCTCCACTGACCCTGTTCTCACTCTCCTTCCAGCTGCGGAGGACTAAGGACACACACTTGTAGAAAAGTTAGTATTTCATAATATCTGTAAGCAAAAGATTTTATGGAGTTTGAAAGGAACACTCAATCGTTTTCTTCCTTTGAACTTGTTATACTTGGTCCCAAAAGGTGGCCTTGAAGAGGAAAGTCCATGATAAAGAGGAAGGGGATGTCAAAAGTCAAGTTGATGGGCAAAGTACTAGCTCAGTGTTTTTTTTTTCCTCTCCAGGAAAAGAATAGACCTGCCAAATTGGGAACAGTCACTGTATTTCCAGGAAATTCTGCTTACTCATGAGGCTTAAGATGTTCTCCAGAAATTTCTTACAGTCCCCTTAATAAGGTTAGGGGTCAGAGCACTACAGAATATAGAGGGATGGAGTGACTCAGTCAAGAACATGCCTGGTTCTGAAGGTCGTTCCGTTTACTCTGACCACTAAAATGCTCATCTGCCAACTTTCACATCTCAGCCCTGGCTCGCTCTTTATAGAACTCTTCTCAACCCTGTTTTCTGCCACAGACCTATTGGAGTCAAAAACCATTTCCTTTGCCAAAAGGGCAAACCGTACAAATGTCTTGTTTTCTGCAGCTCTCAAAAGTCTTTGCTGCTCTTCAAAGTGGTTAAAAGAAGACAAGGAACATCAGAAAATCCTTACATCGGTGTCAGAACTGCCAACTCAATGTGTGGGTGGACTTGCTCATTTTCCTCCTTTTGGTTGACTGATATTTGGGTTTCTCGACACACCTACGTCTGCCTGTGGGTTAACTAAGATTTTTCTCTGGCAGACCGAGAGCAATGTATGCATGTGCCAGGGCTGCGCTCTCAATGGGAGCATTGTTACGGTCGGAGAAATGAATCTCCTGTTACACAACATCAGAAATCATTTGGAAAGCATACTTAAACTAACCTTTGCATGGTTGAACCTTAACATCTGCTAGCCTTGAGTTTAGAACTCTTGCTCTTCAACACAAGTCAGTAGAATTATTCATACATATTTTTGATTTGAAGAGTGAGGAGCAAATGCGTTGACCTGACGATGAGGTATTCATAGCATATGCTGTGCAGCCCTGTGTGGGCGGGGGCGGAATTATTCCCCAAGGCAACAGGTGAAGCCGTCATGTTCCCCAGGCTGCACTGCCTGATGTCACCTTAGTCTGCTCATAACTAAATGCCTAACGCGACCTAAGCACCAGTCATCAAGAAGGAAAAACTCTTAGACACAGCCCCTGCTTCGGTGAGAAAAGATCTCAGAGCAGTATTTTTATCTTTAGATTATATTTAGGTTGACGCTTTTGTGTGTTATAAAGGTGGAGGGGGAAGAAAAGTTGGTCATTTTGATGGTTTGACTCTTTTGATATTGATTTAATTTTTTGTTCCCATGTGGAGTTTATTTATTTTTTTAAGAGCAAGCGAGCAAGCATGAATGGAGAAGGGGCGGGGGGGGGGGGCGGAGAGAGAATCCCAAGCGGTCTCCACACTGTCAGGGGCAGAGCCCAAGATGGGGCTCGATCCCATGAACCCTGAGATCATGACCTGAGCTGAAATCATGAGTCAGATGCTTACCTGACTGAGCTACCCAGGCGGCCCCCATGGGGAGTTTAATAAACTATTTTAGCCACACACATACACACAGAGAAAAAGGGCGAGAAGGAGAATAAGACATAATGATCAGGTAAGGAATAGACCTCACAGTTACGATCGAAATCCCTGTGTATCATTTCTCCTCAATCCTGTTTCCTTCCCCTCATCCCCACCCCCCACTCCAGAGGGTAGCTACAATCTTATTTTACTTTATATATCCATGAACCTAGTTTAAAATTATATATATATATATATATATATACACACACACACATGCAGGGATCTTTCTACTACTTGTCTTAAAGTCAACATTAAGTTTGAGATGTATCCTTGCTAAATTACCTAGTTTGAGACCTTTTTTCCACAACTGTATAGTGTCCTATTATATACATTTATGACAATTTTTGAAACCCTTTCTTCTGTTTTTTTGGGTGATAAGGTATTCACACCTTCAGTTTTACCAGATATTGCCAGATTGTTCTCCAAAGTGATTTTTAAAAAGGGTTTCGACTGTGATAAAATGCGCGTCATGTGAGATGTATCATTCTAACCATTTTTAAGCATTCACATCGTGCAACCACCACCATCCTTCTCCAGAACTGGAGACCGTGGACCCCTTAAGTGAGAACCCCCAATCCCCTCCCCTTCCCGCCCCCCCCCCCCGCGACCACTGTCCTACTTTCTAGCTCTATGGACTTGACTACTCTGGGTACCTCACCTAATTTGAATCGGACAATAGTGGTCCTTTTGTGGCTGGTTTATTTCACTCCACTTAAGGTCTTCAAGGCTCATCCATGTCCTAGCAGGTCTCAGAATCTTATTCCTTCTTAAGGCTGAATAACATCCCATCGTATGTACGTACCAGATTTTGTTTATCCATTCATCTATTGGTGAAAGGACAGTTTCCACCTTTTGGTGGTTGTGAATACTGCTTCCGTGAGCATGGGTGTACAGGAATCAGTCGCTGCTTTCAGTTCTTTGGGGTGTATAATCAGAAGCGGGATTGCTGGGTCGTATGGCATTTTTACCTTTGAGGAACTGCCTGTTTTACACAGTGATCCTGCCCTTTAACATTCCTCCCATCAGACGTGCACAGGGTTCCATTATTTTCACATCCACACCAGGTTTGTTTTGTTTTTTGATAATAGCCATCCTGGGTTTTTTTGTTTGTTTTTATTTTTGAGAGCACAAGCAACCAAGCATGAGCAGAGGGAGGGGCATAGAGAGAGGGAGGCAGAGTCCCAAGAAGGCTCTGGACACTATCAGCACAGAGCCCAACTTGGGGCTCGAACCCACAAACCACGAGGCCATGACCTGAGCTGAAGTTGGACACCTGACTGAGCCACCCAGGCGCCCCATTTAGAAAAAAAATTTTTTAACTAGGGTTTCTTATGGCAAAAGAATCAGCTTAAAAGCTACGCCATCACTTCATTTCTGACTCAGTACTGGTCAGCTGCAGGAGGTCTGAAAAGTTCCAGAAACCAGAAATGATTTTCTATAAAGAGAGGTTAGCTTTCTTCATTCCTATAATCCAGGCAGAGAGAGTTGGGATGCAGAGAGAAACAAATGTTTCTATACATAAAGGATGGGACTATTGTTCCTTCAACAAAGGCCTTCTTAGATTAAGATCCTAGAACATGGGGGTGGCTCCGTTGGTGGCGCATCCAGTGGCTTGCTGTGGGCTCAGGTCAGGATCTCATGGTTATGAGATCGAGCCCCGCATTGGGCTTCACACTCTGTGGAGTGCTTAAGATTCTCTGTCTCTTCCTCTGCCCACCCCTCTGCTCGCTCTCTCCCTCTCTTCCCCCTCTCTCCTCCTCCCTCACAGAACAAAAAATTTTAAGACCCAGAATATGAAAGCAAAGGAAGAAAGGAATGGGAAGCAGATGGCCAGGCCAGAAAGGCACCTGTGCCAGCCAGGCTCCCGATATTCATATCCTTGAGCAGCCCTGTCTCAGGTGGTCCTAGGGCCGGTCTGTGTGATCAGCAGACTATGACAGGAGTGAGGACAGGTCACCTCCAAGAATAGGTTTCTGGTTTTCCCTCTCACAGGACCAGCCCTGGGGGGGAGCTGGTGGTCCCCCGACACAGACAGTTAGGCAGCCTGGGCAGAAGAGCACACGAACGGAGCCGTCTCTGGTCGGGCCTAGACAGCTTGCCTGCGGCCTCGAGCCAGAACCACCCGGCTAAGCTGCTCCCGGATTTCCAACAGCCAAGACTCGGGGTGAGAACACGTGCTTGTTAAGCTGCCAAGTTCGGGTCTAATCGGCTCCGCAGCCACAGGTAACTAACGCATCACCCGCAGGCCGGTCAGAGGAGGGAAGGACGAGCACGTGGCCGTCGGCAGGATCATTTAAATGACTAACAGCGAGGGAATGGCTGAGTCCAGGGCGGGAAATCGGACCCCTGGTAGACTTTCCAGTCATTAAAATAAGAAAAAGACTATGAAGCAATATGGAAAATCCAGCATGAACTCATACCGCGGGACCAAAGCAGAACATGGATGTGCGCACAGCCTGTGCGGACAACCGTGAGCAGGTGCGGTCGGTCTAGGAACGTAGAAACCAAGCATTGAAGTTGATGGACAGCAGAGAACAGAATTCAAAACAAGTTTACAGCAGAGAGGGGTCTTGATAGTTAAGATGTTCTGTTTGCTTTTTGTAGCTCTCATCAAAAATGGTTGTTTCGGGGCGCTTGGGTGGCTCAGTCGGTTAAATGTCCCATTTCGGCTCAGGTCGTGATCTCCTGATTGGGGAGTTCAAGCCCTGCATCGGGCTCTGTGCTGACAGCTCAGAGCCTGGAGCCTGCTTCGGATTCTGTGTCTCCCTCTCTCTCTGCCCCTCCCCTGCTCGTGCTCTGTCTCTCAAAAATAAACAAACATTAAAAAAATTTTTAAATGGTTGTTTTGTACCATTATTTTAAATGAAACAAGAGGTAATAAGGTTTTGTTTTTGCGTTTGTACCTCTTGTGTGGTTCTTCCCTGCGAAACGGGCGTGTGGAGATCTGTGAGACCACTTGTGCTCTGCCGAAGAGCCGTTCACAGGTCCTCCCTGGAGAGGGCCTCGGAAGGTTTGCAAATCATGGAATTTTGTTTCCTCACCAAAATGGCCTTTGGGAAAGGATCCTTCAGTATTTTGGCCTGTTTTGCCTTGAGACTGCGCTCCAGCCCCAGAGGCCATGAGCAGTCTGTTCTCTACATACGTTGCAAGAAGCTTTACTACCTAAGAATATAGGTTCAGGCACCAAGAAATTAATTCAGCCAGGGGCGCCTGGGTGGCTCGGTCAGTTAAGCGTCCAACTTCAGCTCAGGTCATGATCTTGCAGTTTGTGGGTTCGAGCCCTGCATTGGGCTCTGTGCTAACAGCTTAGAGCCTGGAGCCTGCTGTGGATTCTGTCTCCCTTGCTCTCTGCCCTTCCCCCACTCACTCTCTCAAGAATAAACATTAAAAAATTTAAAAAAGAAATTAATTCAGCTATAGATTCACTTGCAGCCTTGACAAGATTTGAAAAACTTAACACATAGGAAGTGGTGAGGACACTTGAGCCCTTCACACTTCGGTAGGACTAGAGAGACAGGATTTCCAGACTCTGGGCCTGCAAACTCTCTAGGGAGAAACTGAAACTCTCTCAAGGTGGTATTTAAATAGGAACCTTATTAGGGCTTGAGGTTTTGTTTTTAGTCATAAAAGTAATTTGCATCTTTCATTTCTTAGCTGGATATTATCCTCTATTCCTTTTGGCCAATCTAGAGTATTTCATAAGAATACACACAAATTAACATTCAAATACTTAAATATTCATTTGTTAAAGAACCATCCAAACATTAAAGACGTCAACGAAATGTTAAAGACAGAACTGATCCATCTGATTTCCTATCTGTGGTAACCACAACAAACAGCTCTGAGTTTCTCTTCCTACAAGTTTTCTAAGCCTCGAAAAACACGCACATAAAGAACTTTTCATTTATCAGAAGCGGGGTCTTATTACTCTACAACTGGAAGCTCATTTTAGCCGAATCGCCGTCTCTAACTGCTGTAGGGCATTCCCGAGTCCCCGTCTTAGGCACTTAGGAGTCTCCTGGTCCATAGAGTATGATGCAGTGAAAACCCTTGTGGACACATCTTTGGCTACCTCTGTGAGCATTTACCCAGGAGGATTTCCTAGAAAGTGGATTGAACCCTTTAATTTTTTATAATGGTTTTAGATTTACAGAAAAATCGAGTCTTTCGGAAAGGTGCATATGCCCCAACTAGTGAACCCAACTAGTCTCAACATATTGAGACTTGAGTTAGTAATGAAGTCCATGGTCCTCAGTTCCTTTGGTTTTCCCCCTCGATGTCCTTTGTTCCGTCCTGGGACACCGTCCAGAACACCCCAGTACATTCAGTTCTCACAGCTCCTTTGGCCCCTCCGGGGCTGCGGCAATGGCTCAGGCCTTCCTGGGTTCTGAGGGGCCACAGGGAGACTGTGCTCTCCTGCTGTCTGAGGTTTCCCTCATGATTCCAAGGTGGGTTTGGGGGAGGAAGAGGCAGAGGCCACCTTCATCACATCATGAGTAGCCCCCATACACGATTGCTCAACCATGGATGCTGACCTTGATCCCCTGCAGAGGGACCGTTTGTCAGGTTTCTCTGCCGTGAAACGACTCTTGTCTACCCTCCCCCCCGCCCCCACTTTTCCATACCGTTCTCTTTGGAAAGAAGTCACTCAGCACAGCCCATGTCTAAGGGGCGGGGAGTCACGTTCCCCTCACTTTCTAACTACAAGTCACAAAGTGGTAGAAAAGCACATTCAATGATGGAGAAAGGGCAGAACAAGCGTCATCGTTAACAGCCGTTTCCTTCCCCTGATTTTTATCAATGCATCTTTAGGCCGCTTTGTTCATCTCCACCCTGCCACCCAGTCCCTCTTTTTCTCTAAAAAATTTAATATTCATTTTTGAGAACGAGTGAGCAGGGGAGGGGCAGAGAAAGAGGGAGACAGAATCCCAAGCAGGCTCTGTGCTGACAGAGCGGACAGATGTGGGGCTCGAACCCACAAACCGTGAGATCATGACCTGAGCCGAAACCAAGAGGCAGACGCGCAGTGAGCGAACCACCCAGGCGCCCCGCCTGTTTTGTTTTCTTAAGAGGAAGCATATTCAACTTCCATGGAATCGGTCATTTAAAAAGTTTTTTAATGTTTATTTTTGAGAGAAAGGGAGTGAGTGGGGGGAAGGGCAGAGAGAGAATCTTAAGCTGACAGCACAGAGCCCAATGCGGGGCTTGATCCCACAAACCATGGGATCATGACCTGAGCCAAAATCAAGATACGGATACTTAACCAAATGAGCCACCCAGGTGCCCTGGGATCTCTCATTTTGAAGTCATGCCGCTAAAGACGAACAAACGTGAGCCCTGAACGTTATCAGACCCTCGGATAATTCCAGAAGCACGTGAAACTCCCTCAAGAGCAGCTGCCCAAGTTCCCATCACGTCTGTTGGTACCAACATAGGCGGAGCGGTTTTATTTTTCTAATTCTGTGCATTTTCAAAGTGAAGATTCTTCTTGGCAGAAGGTGTTAACTCAGGCACTAAATCTGGACCTTTCTGAACACTGTGAAATGTTGCAAGTCTGATCGTAGGCAGAAGAATGTGTGAAGATGCGAGTTTATTTCGAGAACACCTTTAGTTCCCCGGGCGGCTGTGACACGCTCTTCGCCTGGCGACACCCCCGCCCCCCCCCCCTTCAGACACCTCTCAAGGCAGCGCCCCGGCCGTTCCGGAAGCCCACACGAGCTCACGGTCACCCTTCCTCAGAGGGGCTCCCTTCCCCATCTGACCCACCCCAAATCCGCCCCCTCCTCCTGGGTCTCGCGTCTTTGATTCCCCCACTTCCCACCGTGTGGAGCTGCACGAGGCTTCCCGCGCCCCTTCAGCAAACCGCCACCGACTCGGCGCGAACTTACCCTCTTACGGTTCCGGAGCTCGGGGACCTGAAGGGGAGGCGTCTCCAAGTGATGGTGTTGGCGGAACGGGTTCCTTCTGGAGGCCGGGAGGGCAGAAGCTGCTTCCGGGCCTTTCTCCCCGCGTCGAGAGGCCGCCTGCACCCCTTGGCCGGGGGCCCCTTCCTCCTTCAAAGCCCCTCGCCGGCAGCTCCGCGCCTGCGCACGCCCGTGTGACGCCGGCCGCTGCCTCCCCCTTACGAGCACCTGTGGGGCCGGCTCACCCACCCACCATCTCTAGCGGAGTCACACCTGCCAAGCCCCTTTGCCACAGACAGCAACACTGACAGGTGCTGAGGATAAGGCTGCAGATTTCCGGGGGGGGGAAGCGGTGCTCAGCCTGCCACCCCTCCTCCCCTAAGAACCAGTAAATTATAAACCTAAGAGCCCCTGTGCGACAGCTGGGAGCCCGGAGCCCGCCTCAGAATCTGTGTCCCTCTCTCGCTCTGCCCCTCACCCACTCATGCTGTCTCTCTCCTAAGAATTAAAAAAAAAAAAAGAGCCCCTTTGACACCTCGCTCTGTGCTCCACGGGAGTGATCATGATCAACTCTGTGGGGTGCGTTTTTCCATGTTTATGCTTTAACATATGTACGTACGAATACATCGCATATTTATTTAGTATTGGTTGATACGTTTATTTTGGGGGAGAGAGAGAGAGAGAAAACAAGTGGGGGAGGGGCAGAGAGCGAGAACCCCAGGCAGGCTCCATGCTGCCAGCGTGGGATTCAAACTCATGAACCATGAGATCATGACCTGAGCTGAGGGGAGCCTGGGTGGCTCAGTTGGTTAAGCCTCCGACTTTGGCTCAGGTCAGATCTCACCTTTGTGGGTTCGAGCCCCGCGTCAGGCTCTGTGCTGACAGCTAGTTTAGAGGCTAGAGCCTGCTTCCGGTTCTGTGTCTCCTTCTCTCTCTGCCCCTCCCCTTCTCATGCTGTGTCTCTCTCTGTATCAAAAGTAAATAAAACATTAAAAAAAAATAATAATGACCTGAGCTGAGCCAAGAGTCAGACGCTTAACCGACTGAACCACCCAGGCCCCAGTGGATTTTTTTGTAAACAAACCAAAAAAACCCCCAAACCCAAATGGCATCATATTATGTGATGTGCTTCTTTCTCTGGTCTAGGAACCATATCTAGTAACACGCACAGAACAAAATCAGCTACCCCTTTTTAAAAATATTTGTGTATCGTGCAAAACATACGTAAGGTAAAATTTACTGTCTTAACCATTAAGTCTGCCGTTCGGTGCCAGGAGGCACAGTCACACTCCGGGACAACCATCCCCAGTAGCTCTCTCCAGAGCGTCTTCGTACCGAGACTGCCCCCGCTCTTCCACTCTCTGGTAACTTCCATTCCACTTTCTGTCCCTGTGAATTTGCCTGCGGCAGGGGTTTCGTGCCAGGGGAACCATCCAGCACTCATGCTCCCGGACCTCACTTCTTTAACTTTGCACAGTTTTCCGTTCCTCCGCCTGCGCGGCGTTATCGAGATTCCATCTGGCAGCCTGCTCGCTTGCATTGTGCTCTATCGATCCACACTTGTTTGCATTCTCTTTTGTAAACCGACAGAAACATTTTCCACCTGCATTTGATCTGCCCTTGCCAATGAACTGATCCAACTTCCTAGGGTCGGGAAAGCAGACAGATCTGAGTCTGGTGGCCTGCCCTGGAATGACAAGAACTTGATTCATGGTGTGGTAGGTGACCATGTGCAGTTTCAGTGAGAAGAAACAGTCTGGTCCTGTCGACCAGAGAGACTGGGTTCTGGCAACTGAAAAGACGAGCAGATTACGTTGCTCCTTGGACCTCAGTTTTCCCTTCTGGAAAATGGGGCGAATTCCTGTCTCAGCTCCTCCACCACAAAAACAAGGCATGATCTTTCTAGAAAAGCAGGCAGGCACGGGGCCAATTGTGCCACCTTGACAAATCAGCCCCCACCCCCCGCAGCCCAGCCCAGGTGGGTGCCGCTCCCCAGATGCCTGGTGGGGCTCCACAGAAAACCACCCCGACGTGTTCTCACCCTTTTCTCCCCTTCCTCACTCCGCTGGGAGGCTCCTCTTTTCTGGGTCCCTCGTATTTCCCTTTGTTCCAGGAGAAAAAGACAGCTAACCGGGTTTAGATGTTCCTCTTCCCCGAGGGGAGAGTGGGGAGGAGCTCTGGGGTTGCCAGCTGGGCCGCATTCCTCTCTCCGCCGGTTCTAAACCACAGATAACCAGGGAGGCGAGGCCGACGGCTAAGCTGAGCAGGGGCCGAGGCCGACGGCTGGGGAGCGGCCGGAGGCTGACAGCTCTCAGTCACGCGGCCGAGCTCCCACTGTGTGCGACGTCTTGGGGCAGAACGCGGGGGCTTCGCTCACTTCCCAGGGGGAGGAGGGGCCAAGGCACGCTCGACAAGGAAACTTCCATTCACTTCTTCAGTCATTCAACAAATATTTGGCCTTTTCAAATCTGTAGGTTGACATGTTTTCATCCGTTCTGGATAATTCCCGGTCATTATCTCTTAAAAAGACTCCTCACCTGCTCTCTCGCTCTCTCGCCTCTGTCTGAAACCCCAAACACATGGCAAACAAAACCTCTCACAGAATCTGCACGGCCTCTTGTTTTCTCTCTTCAGTATCTTCTTTTTTTTTGTTTCTTTGTTTTGCATTCTGGATCATTTCTTCTGATATCTCATTACTTCTGCTATGTGCTATCTTCTGTCAAATACAATTGAGTTTATTAGTATTTTTAAAAAATATTTCTAGTTCCTTTTAAAAAAACTTTTTTAATGTTTATGTATTTTTGAGAGAGACAGAGAGACAGAGCACAAGTGGGGGAGGGATGGAGAGAGAGGGAGACACAAATCCTAAGCAGGCTCCAGGCTCTGAGCTGTCAGCACAGAGCTTGATATGGGGCTCGAACTCATGAACCGCAAGATCATGCCCTGAAATGAAATCAGACACTTAACCTACTGAGGCACCCAGGCGCCCCACCTCACACATTTCCAGTTTGGTTCTGGTATGTGGTGGCGGCTCCCTCTACAAGGCCACTGCACTGAAGTCTGAGCACATGGGGTGGCCTGTGGACTCCGGCAGGAAAACGTTTTTCTTAATGTTTATTTATTTGAGAATGAGAGAGAGAGCGAGCACAGGAGCTAGCGTGAGCAGGGGAGGGACTGAGAGGGAGACAGAAAATCCCAAAAGGCTGCGGTGACAGCAGGGCTCGAACCCACGAACCCTGAGATCATGACTTGAGCTGAAATCAAGCGACAGACACTGAGCCACCCAGGCGGGAGAGCCCTGGCGGGGCTCAGGGTTTCCTCCAGGATTCGCCTGGACCCCACAGGTGACATTGGAGCTGACAGAGACCTGAATGAGGAGGGAGCCAGCCAGGAGGGGACCAGGGGGAAGGGGGTGCAGAGGGAAGGGCCTCACACAGGCCCGAGGTGGGGACAAAGTTGGTATTTTGAGGAAAGAAAGGGGCCAGCGTGGCTGGAATGGAATGTGGAGTGGTGAGTGCAGGTGGTGGCAGAGGTGAG
>PJEM01020761.1:0-12731 GCA_004023845.1 Helogale parvula
GTATGAAGTATCACACATCTCCATCCACTCCAGAGAGCCAGAAGGTCTTGCTGCGTGCACCCCCGTCAACTCCTCAGGGTCAGTGGTGTTTTGCTCAAAACCTTCCCAAGCCAGTGGACAAGTAGGTCAGCGTTAACCCCTCGGCCAAAGCACAGCAACCCCCAGAACAAGGGCTGACCCAACAGGGAAAACTGAAGATGGACTGAGTGGTTCCATGTGGCGGGTGGAGTCAGGGAGGGGTGCTGTGCCCCCCCCCCCCGTCAGGACCCCTCCCCACGACAGCGGGGAGCCCAGCCTGGTGGCCAGTCCCCTCTCCTGCAGCTGCTCTCACATGTGGCCTCCCGTGAGGCCAGTGGAAAAGGCAGATTCGCAGGCTCTGAGCGGAAGGGCTGGGGGAGCAGGCGACAGACTCTGCTCCGACCTGACGCTTCACCACGACCCCGGCTTGTGACACTTTTTCAGGCAGACCAACATGAACTCTTAGTTTCGGTCACACGGTCAGCTGGTCTTGGAAAGACGTCATCAGAGGAAAAGGCAAAGACAGAGCAAGCGTGGGAATCTGGAGCAGAGCTGCCTGGGAGTCCAGTCGGGGGCTGGGGTCCACCATCACTGCCGAGGCTTCCCTTCCGTGATTCCCAGCAAGTGAATTTCGGGGGCTTTTGCTACTTGGAATGAAATACACGGGCTCTCCATGGAAATATGTTCCATTAGCAAGTTGAAAAAAACTTCCTAGGCCTCTTCCCAGGATAAAACCTCCCATCCTTCCTAGAAAAAAGTCGTTAACAACTGACCCTTTATTCTGAATTTCAACTTCAATTGTAAAACATGCCAAGACCTGAAAATAAAGACTAGTTATATACAAGAAGTTTATAAGACATCAAACTTAATTTTGTAAACAGGCAATGTTTTTCTTGTTTTAAAAGAACAGTTAACTCGGTCCTGCTGTCCTGTGCATGTGACACAAAGGCCATCAGAAGAGGAGACACAGTTGGGAAACCCTTGATTTGGATGGGAGCGTCTCCCAGCAGTGTGGTTACCTGGTAAGCCCTTTGTCTGGCGATCCTATTTCGCAGACAATAAGCTTCCGGAAAGGTGAAGTTAGCTCGCCTCTGACTTGTGGAAGGAGTTTCTGTACTTTTCCTAGTCCCAGACCTGCCAGCTCCCACACACCTGAGTGCCCCCGCAGGCAGCCAGAGCACACCGAGGCGTGGACCACCAGGGTCTGGGGACCCTCCTCTTCCCACTCCCACCCCCCACTCCCTTCCCGGATCTCCTCTCCACTGCCCACCGCAGCTGGAGCCGGACCCAACAGGAGGCGGCAGGCATCATTTGCTCCCTGACACGCCCTGGCTGGCTTAAAAAGAAGTTGGCTCCGCCACAGAATGGGGGACGGAAACCACTGCAAAATGTCCTCGACATTGCCGTTTAAGACAAGTCAAATCCAGAAACAAAGGATAAGAAGTGAACGTGGACCCTCACGGCCCGCATCCCGCTGCGGACCGCACTGCCCTCCAGTGCTCCGGAGCGTGGTGCCCCTGGATGGGCCATTCTGGAAGGCACTCGATTACCAGCAGAACCCGGTACTGCCCAGAGGACTGGGGATGAGGCACCAGCCTCGCACGGCCAGCCACCCACTCGCTCCGTAAGGAAGGCGGGCTAGGAAGGAAACCCAGGAGCGCGGGCACCACGCACCACCGGGAAAGGGGCGAAAGGGGAGCACGGATGAGTGCGAGCAGGGGAGCGCGGGGGGTCGGTCAGGGCTGCAAATTCAAGTTGGCCAGGCTCCCCGCGGGACCTTTCCCAAGTCCAAGGCAGGAAGGCAGTGGGGGCTGCCCTCGGAGACCGAACCGCCCAGGGGCCCCGGCGACCCAGCTGACGCGTTTCTCTTCTTAAAAAGCCCGCAGCTTGATGAAAGCCGGGGGACAAGGCAGTACCTTCCGACGTGAGTAGTGCGGGGCAGCCGGCCCAGGAGGGGATTCCCAGGTGGCCGAAGGCCCTCCGGACCGACGGGCGGGGGCAGGAGGCGCCGGCGGCCCGCGTTGCGCCCCCGCCCCGCCCCCGCGACCCCCGGCGTCCCCCTGAGGGCCCGCAGCCCCCGACCCGGCGCCCACGCCCGCCCGCCGCCGCACAAAGCCCGCCGCCCGCGCCGGGACGCTCACCTGGCCGCTGCCTTCCGCGCCCGCGCCCGCCGCGGAGGGAGGGGCGGGGCCGGCGGGGCGGGGCGGGGCGGGGCCTCTCCGCGCCCACAAAGGGTCGCCATGGCGCTGGCCGCCCCGCCCGACGATTGGCTGAGTGCAGGGGCGGGGCCTCCTGTTCAAACCGCGGGCGGGGCCTGGCACGCGAGTTCCCGCGCGGCCGCGTTGGCCGTTGGGGTCCCGCGCCCGGGCCGCCCCGCCCCCGTCCGCTCCCAGGTCTCCGCGCGCGATCCCAGCGCGCCTGCGCAGGGCCTCCGGGGCGGGGCGTGGCGGGAGAAGACTAGGACTAGGGCTGGGACGGGACGGGACGGGACGGGAGGGGAGGGGAGGGTGGGGTCAGTCGGAGCAGTAGGCCTGTGGGGAAGGGGAGGGGGGAGGAGTCAGAGCTGTGGGCCCGGAGGGGAGGGGAGGAGGGGGCAGCCAGGGGCAGCAGCTCCCGGACAGCCCAGGTCACTACAGGGACTTCCCAGGTTTACATGTAAGAAATGAAACCATAGAAATCCAACGCAGGGGAGGCTTTTTAAAATTTTCTTAGGGAAAGAGGTCTTAAGTAGAATACAAAATCCTGACTCCATTAATTCAAGCACCATTGTTAGGTGCAGGCCGGAGCCGCAGTTCTAGGCCGTAAAATCCATTTGTTCTGTTGTGTCCCATAACGGGGGGCTGAGGGTGGTGTGGCTCGTGCTGTCAGGAAAAGCCCAGGTGAGGTGGGCACCCTGTGCACACAGGCCTCCGGCATAAGGGGGCAAGGAAGAAAGAGGGAGAGAATTCCGGGCTGGAGGGGAGCGGAATTTAAGGGAGGGGAAAGAGACGGAGACCCCTGGAGGGTTGTGCAGAAGGTGGTCAGGTTCTGAGCGGGGCTTGGAGAGCATGGCGGTTGCGAACCCCTCTGGGAGGTGGAGGAGGGGGATGTAGAAAGTCCGCTTAGGGTACCGCAGTCCTGGGTGGGGAGACTATGGGCTGTGACCAGTGTGACTCTGAACAAATTTAAAATGTTCGTTCGTCAAACAGTGGAAAAGCTAGGGAAAATTTAGCTCCTAGCCACATGCCACACAAAAGATTAAATTCCTTAATACACAGATACTCTACAAGTGAAAGCAAGGTGAACAAACCGATGGAAAGTGGGCACAGTTCAGGGCCCTTAACTGGTGAAGAGGCAGGTGCCGAGCCTCAGAGTAAGAGCCGCTTTCGATGCCGCTTCCCGCTCTCAGATGGGCAAGAACCAAACCGTCCTCTGGAGTAGGGGTGTCTAAAGCCGCCGCTGTCTTTCACCCGACACGCTCAGCACAAAATGAAAAAGTAACAGGCATACCTAGACACAAAACCAAAATATGGGGGGCACAAGGTAAAAAAAAACACATAATAATAGACAGGGGTGATCCTGATATTGGAATTATCAGATTGTTTAAAACAGCAATCATTTTATTCATGAAAATTAGTGACAAGGAGAACTAGAATGTATTAAAAAGACTCCAGTGGAAGGCGCCGCGTCTATCTTACACGCGGTTTTCTGGAGAATAGCGACCTGCAGCACCCGGAGTAAAGCCGGAAAGGATGGCGGGAAGGAGGAAGGACAGGCTGAGCCTCTCACGGCCTCACTTCCAGCTTCCAAACAAAACATTAGCGACCCCAGACCCATGAGAAGGCCCATCACGGCCATGTTAGGGTTATTCCAGGAGACAGAAGGTTAACATTCCAAACCAACCAGAATAATCCATGACATTCACAAAATGAAGGAGGAAAAATTAGCAGAAATTCTCGCTAGGTGGAGAAGAATCACCTGATAACATTGAACCCATGTCCCTGATAAAACACTTAGCAAACTTAATATTCAAGTGCAAGGTTAGGAACAGTCCACAACAGCACCTCACTTCTGACACCCACCGCAAGTTGGGGCCACCAAGACCACCCTCGGTTCGATAACTCAGTCCAAAGACTCACTGACTCGGAAACTTACCGTCAGGCTTATTACTGTGAAAGTGTGCAGATTACAGTCCTGCAGGGGAAGAAGTGTGTGGGATGGGGGCTTCCACCCCAGATGGCCCCAGGGGGGCCCACCCTGTATTCTGCTCTGTGGTGTGACCCTGCACCCCCTCCAACACTCACCGCTGCAGGCAGGACAGCCAAGGGGGTTCGGGGTCAGGGGTCAGGGGCGGATTTCTGCTCCCGCACTAATACCGGACATTGTGGTGTGGGGAGGGGGACAAATAGGCCAGGAAAAGGATTTGAAAAGACCTGGAGTCGTTATTCCCAGAAGCTGGGGTTTTCGAATGTAGAAAGTGCACGGAACCGCGTCTTAGTCCTGAGTGCTGCCGACCCCAGAGCCCCCAGACTGGGGACTGAGACCCTTGTGAGTTGTTTTCTCACAGTTCTGGAGTTTGGAAGGCCAAGGGGAGCCTTCTGCCCCCAGGTCTGGTTTCTGGTGATGACTGGGGACAGCAACGCCAGGAGAGGGACAGGGAGGAGGACAGGGGGAGATAGCCAGCAGCCCCGTCAGAGCAGGGCCGCACCCCTCCCAGCTCTTTTAACCGTAATTACAACCTAACAGCCCTGCCTCCAAAGACCAGCAAACCCGGGGCCAGGTCTTGGACATAGGAAGTTGAGGGGGACACGATTCCATCTGTAGAAAATCTCCAGGTAAATGGATCAAATGCATAGAGAATTAAGCATGACCATCAGATAATCATATTTGTGTATACAAGTAACAAGCCACTACAAGAAACACTGTCTTAGGGCGCCTCGGTGGCTCAGTCGGTTGAGTGTCTGACTCTTGATTTCGGCTTAGGTCATGATCCTAGGGTCGTGGGATTGAGACCCATACTGGGCTCTGTGCTGAGTGTGGAGTCAACTTGGGATTCTCTCTCGCACGTGCTCTCTCTCTCTCCCTCTGCCCCTCAACCAGCTCATGTTCTCTAAAAAGAAAATTTTTTTTTAATGTTCTAATGATACCATTTGCAAAGCACCAAATGCACTGGCACCAGATCATTCTGACTCCAGATGAGTAAGCGCTTTCCGGAACCGCAAAGCCCCGCTGGGAGGTCGGGGCTGTGTAAGGGGGTGTCCGGGCCCCCCTGGAAGACGCACCCTTGTAAAGATGCCACTTCTCTCAAACTTACCTGTAGTTCAGTGCGCTCCGAATCCCATCCCTCACTTGCTTTTGTGAATACGGACAAGTTGATCCTAAAATCTGAGGAGGCAAAGGGCCAGGGAGAGCAAGGAGGCCTTGGAGAAGGGCTGCCACGCTGTGAGTTGGGACGGCCGCTCCGGAGACCCGTGGGGCAGACACGAGTTCACAAAGACGCTTGGACCCGAATGTCCCTACGAGGGATTCTCCATTATAGCCCCAGCGGAAGACAGGCCAAGCGCCCCCGCAGGAGCAGGGCACCCGAGGCAGGCGCGGCCCGGCACACGGCCAGCTGGGACAGTAGCTGTCACTGCCCTCAGCAGCGTGGGCGGACCTCAGAACAGAACATTCAGAGAAGGAGCCAGACTCCCGAGCGCACGCCCGTTCCAGAGACGGAAGGTTCAGCTCAGGTGGAGCCACTGTGAGCAAGGGGCCGGTGGGGCGGGGGGAGGCCGGGGAGACTTCTGCGACCCGGGGAGACTGTCTGCACTTGGTCTGAGTGGAGGTGGCTAACCTTTGTTTAATACGGTTCCACTGGGAACATTCTCCATTTGTGCTTCAATAAGGAAGCCGATTAAGATGTCGGGGCCGGGTCCACGGAAGCAGGCCCAGGGCCATCCGGGCAAGGCAGCGGCCATGGGGCCGGTTGCCGGGAGCCTGGCGTCTGCCTCCGAGCCCTCACCACACGTGCGTCTGAGCTGGTCAAGGAGGCCGGTCTCTTCTGCGCTGAACAAAGCCATGTGTGCGGCTTTCTGGCGTCTTGCAGAGCCGCCTCGACAGAGCCAGCCCCAGGGAGCGTGTGCCCAGGCACCTCCAGGCAGCAAGAGGGGAGCCACGGCCCCCGTCTGCCCCCTCGCACTCTGTGACTCCCGGGCTCACCTGGGACACGCTCTGGGGGTCCACTGGTCGGCTCCGATCTTGCGGGCAGAGGTGGGGAGGTGGGGTGGGGACAGTCCCCGGCACAGAGGGGACTCGGAGGCCGTGAGCCCCGCGGCCCTGCCCCGGAGATGCTCCCAGCCCACCAGGTGGTGAGGACCCTCGCTGGACCCCAGCCCTGACACCGTCCCCTTTCCCAGAGTCTCGTGTCTGCTGCTGGAGGGGTGGGGGCTGGGCAGGGGACACATACGCTGCCAAGTAGAGCAGGTCAGGGGGTTCCCCTCACCAGTCCGGCTTCCTCACCCAGCCCTCCGGACGTGGCCACGCGTAGACTCACACTCCGGTGCGTCAACTTTATGTCAACATTGGGAACATTGTTGTAAACATAAATGTGTGACTTGTGAGCCTCGCCCACCAGACATCTTTAGGTGGGCAGAATCCTGGAAGGTTCCTCGTTGTGCTCTTTGTGTTTACAAAAATTAGAAAAAAGAACAAGAGTGACAGTACGGAATGCTTTCCCGTGTGCTGCTCGGAGCCGCCGTCGCCAGCGGGGCTTCCGCCACGTGAATGGCAGGAAGCAAGCTCTGGCAGAGGGGCTCCTGCTGCAGTGAGAAACCCGCCCAACCCGCTGGGGCTGCGAGGGGACGGGCGGGGGCGGGGCCCAGGGAGCCCAGGTGGACCGGAAGCCCCTGGACTCCTGCCCGCACGCCCAGCCCCCCCGCCAGCCTCTGCCTTGGCCAGCGCAGCTCCTCCGCCTGGGTCTCTGGCCAGGGACCATGTTCTTTGCTTGTGCAGAGCCTCACCCCCCTGCTCCCAGCCAGGCGGACAGCCCAGACCCCCTTGGCAGCCAGGGAAGGGGTCTGCCACCCGCGCCAGCCGAGCAGGGGCACCCTCGCCTCTGTGCGAGTCCAGGCCTCAGAGGCAGGCAGAGGGTCATGCCCTGAAAATGCCCGTGGTAGCCCGTCCCCCCAGCATAACCTCGGGGTGCACACGGGCCCCACAGTGCCTGAACTCGCAGATGCCACCCGACCTGGGTGGGCAGCTGAGATGGCGACCTTCGGGGTCCCCGCTACCTGCACACACCACGCACGACCTCAGAGGGCAAGCCCCGTGGGTGACGTCCTTGGACAGCTGGGACGTGGTTCTGTCAGATGGCCTCGGTCTCCTTACCGGGTCACCACTAGCTGTCTCGCCTGCATTGGTGTGCTGGCGCCGGGGCGGGGTAGGGGGGGCGGTCTCGGGGCTCCCTAGAGGCATGTGGCCCACCCGCCTGCTTTTCCTCTGGACCTCCCTGGGCGCCCCTACTAAACCCCGTCTCTGGTTCCTCTTCTCCTCCCCGCTCCAGATGTTGGGGTGCCCCAGGGCCCACCCCTCAAACCACACCTGTCTACAAACCTCACCCAGCCCCAGATGCAGCACCGCCTACCCCACGCCAGAGACTTCGCAATGCCGTGAGACCTGCTGTCACCATGCACCACTGCGGCAGACGGGGTTCTCCCAGGGCTCCCTGCACAAGCCCCAGAGCCTGTGGCTGTGCTGTGACGTGGCAGGCGACCTGAGCACCTGGCCTTCTGGGAGGGCCTGACCCGGTCGCACAAGTCCTGGAAAGAGGCTGGCAGCAGGAGGGGAAGGCGCAGCCCCCCAAGAGAAGGACCGGGCGCCCCCACCGGATTTGGAGGGGGAAGGGCAGTGAGAAGGCAGGTGGATGCTCCGCACAGCAAGGAGAAGGCCCCTGCAGGCCAGCGGCCACAGGACTTGGGTTCTGTCCACAACCGCGGGAATGGGGGGCTGCGCCCACGGGAGTGTGCAGGACCCCCTCTGCGGCGAGGAGGCGGCCGGCCGAGCCTGGACCTGCAGACCGGCAGCATCGTCTCCCAGATCCACCCCTGCGGTGTCAGCCAGAGGCTCCTTACTTCCCTCCGTGTCCCGTGGACGCTGCCAAACCTCACGTCTGAAATGGAAGTCCTACCCCCTCCCAGAGGGTTGTTTCCGGTACTGGTTCCGTCAGCCGTCACCACTACCCAAAGACCTTGGGGTCCTCCCAGCACCTCTCTTCTGCTCACACTCACCTCCGATCTGCCAGCCAGGGTCCTGGGTCTGCCCACGGCTGCTGCCCGGCGCGGTCCTGTGCCAGGCCCCCCAACCACTCTGCAGAGCCCTCTCCCACGCAGCAGCCGCGTCTTGACACTCGGCTCCCCTTCTACTCCTTCCCCTTCCCTCCATGGGGGCCAGCCTTTGGCTGTTGGGGAGCACACGCATGGGAAAATCCCTGAGCGAATGCCAGGTTCTCATCAGGGGAGCGGGGCAGATGCGGCTCAGCCCCGTCCAGGGGTCGGGAAGTGGGAGATAGCAGAGCACACTCAGTTCAACGCAGACTGGGGCGGAGGGATGCAGTCGTGGACACGCGGGGTTCCCCCTGGGTCCCCCCCACCCTGGTCTGGAAACCGTGCTGCCCGGCCGGGCAGCCATCCGCTGGGCCCGGCTCTGAGAGGAGCTGGGGCTCCTCGGAGGAAAGGCTGAGCCGAGTGAGCTCAGCATCTTGTACTGGGAGGCAAGGAAGTGTCTAAACAAAGTGAGGCCTGTCGACGGACGCAGGAGCCCGCTGAGAGTTGCGGAGGGCGGACCCCCCCCTCCCCCGAGGAAGACGGCAGTCCAGACGTGGGAAGTACACCCCCAAGCGGGCGAGCCCAGCCTCCTCAAGGAAATCACAAGCGCTGGGGCGCCTGGGCGGCTCAGTCGGTTAAGCATCCAACTTCGGCTCAGGTCATGACCTTGTGGTTTGTGGGTTCGAGCCCCGTGTGGAGCTCTGTGCTGACAGCTCAGAGCCTGGAGCTGCTTCGGATGCTGTGTCTCCCTCTCTCTCTGCCCCTCCCCCATGTATACTCTGTCTCTGTCTCTCAATAATAAATAAACATTAAAAAAATTAAAAGAAATCACAAGTGCTGTCCCTATGAACTACGCAGTGACTGCTCAGGCTAGCCTCACAGTGCGGGTCTTGGCAGGGGCCATCTTCCCTCGTGAGGAGACTTCACAGGGGTGGTGCCGGGCTGGATCGGCACTCAGGGCCTCCGGCAGGCAGGGTGTGACGAGGAGGACACAGCCTCGCCTCCCGGCGGGTCCCACAGAAATGCAGAAAGCACGGGGCACAGCCACAGCTAAGGAAGGGGCATTCTGCCGAGACCCCTAGAGTGTGGCATCATGGCGGTGGGCATGCTAGGTCAGCACGTTCCCTGACTTTAAGACTCCGCCGCGCCTGTGCAAATACTCCCAGGTGTTGAGGGGAGCAGGCATCGTATCTGCAACTCATTCTCAAACGGTGCAGTGATAAACAGTTATTCAGAAGGAGAGAGTGAATAATAAGGAAAATGCCGTAAAATGTTGACAGTTGAGGAATCTGTGTAGAGAGAGGATATACAGAATTCCTTCATACTGTGCGTCCCACTTTTCTGCAACTTGGAAGTTATTTCAAAATGAAGCGTTGGATAGATACAAAAACCATCCCGCATAATTTCCACGGGAGCCTATGCAGGCAAGCCAGTGTTTAGGAATAGTCGGGGGGTTTGCGAAGGCGCGCAGCCTGTGGTGATCTCAGTGGAGGAGGGCAGGATTGGGGCGGCAGACAAGCGTCAGCAGGGCCCATGACACCCCAGCTGTCTGCACGGAGGTATCACAGGCAATCCGTGTGAGCAAACGTGGTTGTGAGAGTTCGGGACAGAAAATAGCATCTCTGTGAAGTTGGGGAGAAGCCGAGGCAGGTGCCAGTGTGAGAGGGCAGGAGAAGAGGGCTGAGTGGGGCAGCTGCCAAGCCCTCCAAGGGGTGCAGGCCCCGGGCGCAGAGCACAAGTCCACTGGCCCTGACGAGGCTGAGAGTGGGATGGCAGGTGCAGGACAAGAGGGTCCTCCCCTTGCTGCGGGCTTTGTGGTTCCATGGCTTGGCCCACAGTTGCAAAGTGGCTGCAGCAGCTCCGGACCTTGCACCTGGACTCGAAGCATGTTCAGGGAAATAGAGAGCCTTTCCTCTAGGAGGCAAACTGACCTCCAGGTCCACCTCTCACTGGTCGGAATTGGACACGTGCCTTTGTGATGGCATCAGGCTGAGACTCCAGCTCTCTAGGTGAGGACTTGAACAAGGGCCTCCCAGATGCAAACTCTGACTCAGGGGCCATGGGGCTGGGTCCCGTCTGTGTTTTCACAGCCCCACTAGGTGATGTGGATGCAGGTTCACACTTGAGGAGAAATCAGAGCCCACCCTGGGCCCAAACCCAGGGGCAGAAGGACAGGCAGGGCAGGGCTGCTCGCCCCCAGGCTGGTCATTCCAGGCTGGTCAGGAATGATCGTCGTGGAGGAAGGGGTCTCTCCTGAGCAGCAGGACGACAGGTGATCTGCCCACCTCGGCACATGACAGCTGGGGCTGAGGCCGCTGGGAGGCGACCCGAGCGCAGGGCTCCCCTGCCTCCCGGTGGGGCGGTGCGCATGGGCTTCCCCGCAGTGGGAGGTCTCAGCCTCCCCGCAGCTTTGAGCCATGGTGGCCCCAGACTGTCCCTTCAGGGGCTTTGGGCCGCAGTCTGATGTGTCTTTATTTTTTTAAACTGCTTTATTGAGACGTGGTCACACACCATACCACATACATCTTCAAGAGTAGCCAGCGGTTTAACGGCATCCACGGGTCTGTGCAACCCTGAAGCCCCCTGTTCCCGCGGCTGCTCCCCCACGGCCCCTCCAAACCGGGACTCCGAATCCGCTTTGTCCTCACAGACTTCCCCGTTCTGCGCGGTTCCGAGAAATGGAACCCTGCTCTACGAGGCCTTTCTGTCTGCTTCTGTCTCGCGTGCTGTTCTTGAGGTCCGTCCGCGGCCGCCGTCGGGGTCCGTCCGGGTCCGTCCGGGTCCGTCGGGGTCCGTCTGCGGTGCGGGGCCGGGTGTGAGGGCGTCACTCTTCCAGGCGCAGCCACGTGCCCCGGGGGTAGACCGCGTTTTGCTCCGCCGGTTTCCACGCTCCGGCCGTCGCGCGCCGCGGTGCCGTCAGCCTGGGGGGGCCCGGGGTGGCTCTGCCCGGCGGAGGGCGACTCCTCCCTGAGTGGCCGATGGGAAACCGCCAGGCCCTCTCTCCCTCCCGCCGGCAGGGGGCGAGGGCCGTGACCTCTGCGCGTGCGCACCTACTCTTCTCCCCGTCTGCCGCGGGGGTCCGGGTGGGCGGTGTGCGCGGGGAGAAGGGTGTGCGGCGGCGCCTCCGGGAGGGCTTCCGGCCGCCACCCGCCGCCCCGGAGCCGAGTCCTGCCCTGCTGGCCTCTGCCCCCGACCGGATCCGCGAGTGCGCCCCTCCCGAAGCCCAGTCCTGAGCCCCGCCCCTGCCCCTGGCCTGGGGGCTGATGGCACTGCCATTGGTGCTGTGGTGTCGTTTGTCACCAAGGCTCAAAGCCACTGGTCGTTTCTCTCCTTCTCAGACCCAGTTCTGGGCCCAGGAGGCTTTCAGGGTCAGCCCCCCACCTCCAGCCGGTCCCCCGGGTGGCTGGGCTTCCCTGCTCCTTCTGTGGCCTCCTGCGCCCTTAGAACGCAAGAGCGGGGCCAGTGGGGCGGTGCTGCCCCCTAGTGCCCGCACGCGGCACCTCCCGGGGCCGCCAGGAGCGGGCATCCTCCAGGGACCCCAAGGCGAGGGTCTAACCCACTTTGAGCACACATCCTGTGTGAGGCCAGCTTGAGCCAAGGACACACATGACACACACAATGAATGTCCCCAGCAGCCCTGCAGGCATTTCCCCAAATGGCGAAGACACACAGGGTGTAGCCATCTGTCCAGAGTGAGCCGTCTTCGGGAGCCCCCCTTCCGGACCCCTCAGGAGAGCCTGTACCGTCCCTCCCAGGGGCAGGAGGCTTTGGCCGGGGACATGACACCCCTTCTAGACCGACTGCAGACCCAGGTCCCAGAACTGCCGGCCTCTCCTGCCGGGCCCACCCGGCTGTGCACCTGTGGACGCTGCCGCCCGCAGAGCTGGGAGGGCGCGGCGGCGGAGGGGGCCCCCGCCCTGCACCCGACGTGACATGCCGGTGTATTTGTCAGGGCGGAGGGTGTCCGGCAGGTTGGTTCTGTGCGAGGGCTCCCCAGCTGGCACGGTGCTCGCCCTCACGGGTGGCCATCGGCCCCTGCTGTCCCTTGAGGAGCAAGAAGGGGACTACTCAGGCCCAGGCCCTGTCCAGGGAGCTGGGAAGGCTGCACTGGGCAGATAGCAGGGTGGACCCCAGCCTGGGAGCCCACTGCCCACCCGTCTGGGGACACACTTGAGTAAAAGAGCCTAGGAGTGAGGGTGGTGGGCTCCAGGTGGGGAGGCCACCCTGCAGGGGTCTCAGGGCTCCCACCTGGGGCACTGGCCTTGGGACTGCCAGGGTGGCCCTCCTCCCTCCAGTGCCCAAGGGAGCATTTTGTGGAGGGGACCAATGGAAGAGGGGAGAGCAGGACTAGAGTGAATGCGTGAGGCAGTGGTGAGGGAGGGGAAGGGGCAGGACAAGTGGGGGAGGCGGTGAGGGGATGAGGAGGTGGAG
>PJEM01020763.1:0-12727 GCA_004023845.1 Helogale parvula
TGAGTTCCAACAGCTTAAAATTAAGAATAAATTTACTCTTTCAACTATATATAGAATTTGATCATTGTGATCGCGACAATTGTATGTCCTATTTTGTCCCTTAACACTGTGTTACATGTTTCTGCATTATTAATGTTTGTTTATTTTTGAGAGAGAGAGAGATAGAGTGTGAGCTGGGGAGGGGCGGAGAGACAGAGCGCGACACAGAATCTGAAAGTCTCCGCGCTGTCAGCACAGAGTCAGACATAGGGCTCAAATTCAGGGAGTGCAAGATCATGACCTGAACTAAAGTGAGGTGTTCAACCGACTGAGCCACCCAGGTGCTCACCTGTTTTATTATTATAATTTTTTTAAGTTTATGTACTTTGAGAGAGACAGAGACTTCACAAGCAGGGGAAGAGCAGAGTGAGAGGGAGAGCGAGAGAATCCCGAGCAGGACTGCACTGTCAGCACAGAGCCTGATATGGGGCTTGAACCCATGAATCAGGAAATCACGACTGGAGCCGAAATCTAGAGTCGATGCTTCACGGACTGAGCTATCCAGGGCGCCCCTCTATATTTTTTGTTTTATTTCACATCTGCATAAAATGTGTGGGTTAGATTTTATCCTGCCCGCTGGCTTTATACCCTTTCGCCCCAGTCCTCAGAGACCGTTTTTACCTTTGCATTTTGATCAGGCTTCTTTCAAAGGCTGTGTCAATATAGTTGGATTTCAATGGCATCCATGTCAGTTACTAGATTGGAGACTTTTATTAGGGAATTTTAGAAATGGTGGTTTCCCCTCCTTTTCCTGTAATTGGTCCACAGGGACTGCAGCTGGTGCGCCTCGTGGGGCTGGCGAATTGTGAATTCAGTCACTTCCCTTCGTCCCTTTGATTACCACAGACAGAGCTTGTCCCTGAGAATTACCAGCAGATCCTCAGCAAGTCGACAAGAGAGGCGTCAGGAAGAGGGCTTTCCAAAGGCTGTGGGGTGAGAGCATGCCTTTGCAAGTTGACCCGAGTGGCAGTTGAGACTGAGGAAGCCAAGATAGTAGGGCGATGTATGGATGACAAGAATTCTTTAGGTTTCTAGAAAAGATGCACTCATTTGAAAAGATCCTTTCCTCTTTGCAACAGACTCCTTTTCTGAATCTGATCCAAGCTCTATACCTTCCTCTTCCCTCGTCTTCGATGCAGGCTCTCAGAATACAAACAGTTGTGGCTGATTCCTCCAAAGCCATCCATAGCAACGCCAGAGTAAAGAGCCTCTTCCTGGGGAGGAAGGTGTATTGGGAAGGGAAATGGTGGTACCGGCCGTTTCCCAGCACTTCCCCTCTGACTTCTTGTGTTTTCTTCCTGACAGCAAGTTGGCGTTTTATTAGGGATCTGCAGCCTTGGTGAAATAACTAGTGGTGGGGTTGGTTCACAGTGACAGCCTTGGAAAGTGGAAGATCCTAGAGGAAGAGTGTCTTGGGACAATGACATGGATCCCAGGGCCTGGGCACGGAAGGGTGCGATAGTTACCCAGCGACAAGGCAAATGCTAAAAGAAAGTGAAACGATTGAAGTTGGGCTTTTCGGGAGTCTTTTTATTTTCTTTTTAATGTTTGTTTATTTATTTTATGAGACAGGGAGGGGGGATGGGCAGGAGAGAGGGAGAGAGAATCCCAAGTAGGCTCCTTACTGTCAGTGCAGAGCTCAACGTCGGGCTTGAACCCATGACCCCTGAGATTATGACCTGAGACCAAATGAAACGTTGACGCTTAATGGACTGAGCCTCCCAGATGACCCTTCCTTTTCAGGAATCTTAAAGCTGGTTTTCGATTAGGTGCCTAGTCGTCTTTGTTTATAAAGTGTCACGATTAAGATGTTTATGAACCTCAGCACGTTCCTAAGTGCAGGCCCTGGGCCGGTGTCTTCAGAGGTTAAGACTCCGGGTTCTGTCTTCTGTTTCTTTGGGCTCAGACTCTGGGGTATGGATCTCGTTTCCAAGCTTCAGCCTTCTCTTCTGCAATATGGCAACGTTAATTCGGAAGTGTGCAGATTCAAGAAGATTGTCCTTGTGATGCACTTTGCACAATGCCTGGCACACAGGTGTTCGAGACCTTTAGACATTACCCCAATTTTATAACGATTCCAAGATAAATTTTGCCTCGTTAGGTCCATCATCAAGGTAGCCAAGTCACTGCCGATCTATGAGCAAAAAGAGGGATTTTGTTCAGAGCAGTGGATTCCTTACATATTATCCTGTTTCTCTATTACCCTTGTCTTCTTGAAGGTTCCCATTATTTTGGTAACAGTTATGAAATTTGGTTTGATAATTGAGAGAATAAATGTGTTCAGATTGACATACTTATTTTCTGAGTGTTTTTTTTGTCAAGGAGAGGAAAGCATGACCAAAGCCGGTATTTGGTTAATTGCATGTTGCAGGAGCTATCTAGCAAGAGGACAAGGATTCAGTGTCATTCTGAGAGGCAGGCAAAGGTTTCTTATCTGATGAAAATTACAGCGTAGGAAAATCCATTTGTGTGTGTGTGACCAGTTTCATTCATTAACCACCCCTACAGAAGCTGATGCATGTACAAAATTGAGGTGGATTTATTCCACTGAAGGGTGAAGTTTGGTGTTGATTTTCTATTTAAGAGATGTTTTCTCAGGATGCCTGGGTGGCCCAGTCGGTTGAGCGGTCGACTTTTGATTTTGGCTCAGGCCATGGTCCCAGGGTCATGGGATCGAGCCCAACATCAGGCTCGTTGCTGAGCATGGAGCCTACTTAAGATTTTCTCTTCCTCTTCCCTTCCCCCCAAATAAAGATATAATGAAAAAGAAATGTTTACTCTGTGATCACCTACAGCCTCTCCACCACCTCATCCATCACCACCCTGTTCCTGCTCATTTTGTTGTCTTCTCTGCTAGTGTATAAACACTGTGAAGGAGGGACTGGGTCCATCTTACTCATCATTTTATTGCCCCATGTGTCACAATGCCAAGCACTTTGTAGTATTTTTTAAGAGAGAAAGTGAGCAAGGGAGGGGCAGAGAGAGAGAGAGAGAGAGGAAGAGACAAGATTCCAAGTAGGCTCTGCCCTGTCAGGGAAAAGCCGATGTGGGAATCAAACCCACGAACCGTGAGATCATGACCTGAGCTGAAAGCAAGAGTCAGACCCTGAACTGACAGAGCCACTCAGGTACCTCTGAATGAACACTTAATGAAAGAAAAGTAGCTCACCACCAATATGTTACCAAATAGCAGAACATAATGGTTAAGAGCTCGGACTTTGCAGACAGGCTGAGATTTATGTCCCAGATCTGTTGTTCGTGAATGATGTCTACCTGGGACAAGTTGTTTAACCGTCTTGAGCCTGCTCATCTGTGGAATTGTGGTAATGATAACCAATTCATAGGATCACTGTGAACATTAAGTAAGGTGATGTATTTAATGTGCACGCAGTTGCGCACGGCACGTGGTTAATAGTCTATGAATGGTGGCCATCATACTAGTTTTAATTTGTATCCTTACAATTGACCAACATGCTTATTGTTGAATGAAGTGCTTGGAGAGAGGAAAGTTTAAATAAAAGATTTGATTATAGATGACACAATATCTGAAAAGACTGACGATTCATGGAGATATTCCACAGGAATAGAGAGGTATCTGAAAGGACATTTCATAGGATTAAAGGACTTATTACTCTTAGGAGCTATGGCTGCCCCCAGTTCTGAAGGTGTTAATTACGTATTACTAAGGAACTGCCCGATTTTACCCAAGATACGTTCATCCTAATCATGTGGCAGGGGTTTATCCCATATGCTTTGGGGAAGACTTCTCTCCTTAATTCATTGCACCTTTTGGTCAGGGAGCTGGTTTTCATGTGTAGTGCATGTGTCATGGAATTGTGATAGGCATGCATTTCAGTTTTCAATGTGTTCAGAGTCTTTTTCCTCTTTCACTCACTAAGACCCTTTCTACTTTTTTTTTTAAGTTTTTTTAAATGTATTTTCAAATTTATTTTTGACACACAGAGAGAGACACATCGAGTGTGAGCGAGGGGGTGGGGGTCCGAGAGAGAGGGAGACACAGAATCTGAAGCAGCTCCAGGCTCTCAGCTGTCAGCACAGAGCCCAACATGGGGCTCAGACTCGTGAACTGCGAGATCATGGCCTGAGCCGAAGTTGACCGCTTAACTGAGGCCCCTAGGTGCCCCAACCCTTTCTACTTTTTAAGAGGAGACAAATTGTGTATTGTTTTGATTACATTCAGCCTCCTTTGTTCTGTCATTTATAAAGTGTGTTGGAGTGTCCATGTCTTGCCAGACGTTGGGTCCAGGCCCTCATGGACGGTACACAACCTTAAAGCCTAAAGGGACTTCATGGGGCCCCTGACTCTATTTGTGCATCTTATAGTTTGGGAAATAATAGCACAGAGAGGGGGAGTGACTTTTCTGAGGCGGCAGAGTTCTATTTAGTGATAGATGTGGGGCTATGACCTAGGTCTCTGTTGTTTTATCGAGTCAGTGCATGTTCAGATAATGCTAGAATTTGAGAAATGGTCCGTTAGTTCCCATTACACTGCCTTGGTTTCTAGTTACTTGTTTCAGGTGGGAAATGCCACACGACAGATGGCAAGAAAAGCCAGTCATCTATTACTGGAATGACCCTTATGACTCAGGTCACCCCTGACAAACTGCTGGGCACAGCGTTGGATCAAGGTGATTAGAATGAATGCATATAACAATGTGGGAAGAGTTTAAAAACAATTTGGTTCAGGGTGCCTGGGTGGCTCCATCAGTTAAGCAACCAAATTGATTTCGGCTCAGGTCATGATCTTGCAGTTCATGAGTTCGAGCCCCGCATTGAGCTCTGCACTGACACGTGGAGCCTGCTTGGAATTCTCTTCCCTGCCCCCACCCCCACCCCTCCCCTGCTCTCACTCTATCTCAAAATAAATTAAAACATAAAAAAAACCAATTTGGTTGGATTCATTGGCATTTCTATAGGTTATTTGCCAAGTAGGAACTTAGACAAGAAGTCTAGGCTGATGATAGGAAGTTGAACATGTAATTTATATGCAAGTATATGACCGTGTAATATAAATACAATATCTTCATAATGTCACCAAGCAGAATGTCTGGTGAACTCAGGTTCATTCATTCATTCCTCCTTTCAAAATATACTTCTGGAGCACCCACCATGAACTGGACGTTGGATGTACTGTGAATCTCAGGATGAGTAAGATAAGGCCCTTGTTAAAAAGGAACTTAGAATCAAGATTTTCAGGTTGGAGCTAATAGACGGTGGAAGTTTGAGTTGGCATAGAATGACGTACTGGGGCAAGATTGCTGGGAAGTACACTGTGCACGTGAAAGCCTGCAACTACTGCCATTCGGGCTCTCTCTTGAAAACTTCGCTCTCCTCGAGCTAGCCTTGTAAATGAGGCAGGACTCTGTGCCCTTAAAGGTTAAAGAACCATGAACCCAGTGGGACAGGTTAAGAACATTGTATATTCTCCTATTCTGGAACCATTGCTCGTCCAAGGGACTTGGGGCTGGGCTGAGAACAGGGGGGGCTAGCAGGCTTCCTGCCGGTCGGCTGAGGACCCACTCCTTGTGTTTCTGCCGTATTGCGCTGCGCCACCATGTGCCTACTGGGGCCATTCCCTCCAGCTGTGTTCCTCTGAATCTACCCTACTCTTTCATTAGGAAATCATGCCTACTACTGGATATTCTCTGCACCGCAGGTCTTAACCTCTGCCTCTTGTTCGTCACCAGGGTTCCAGAACGTTTCCACCTTTTGGTAGGATTCCTTTCTATGATTACTTCTGCATTCTTCCCCAGTGGCTTACCAAAGCCCAGAAAGCATGCGTGGCCTATATTTGGTATTGTCTTTTTCTTAATTACCTTCGGCGTCATGGTCTTAAGTTTATTTATTTTGAGAGAGCACGAGCAGGGGAGGGGCAGAGAGAGGGAGAGAGAGAGCAAATCGCAAGCAGGCTCCACCCTGCCAGCATGAAGCCTGATGTAAGACTCCATCCCACAAACTGTGAGATTAGGAACTGAGCTGAAAGCAAGAGTTGAATGGTTAACTGTGACTGAGTCACGCGGGCGCCTCCAGTGTCTGTGTTTTTTATTATATATCCCTCCTCATCCTCAAGTGATAGGACTGTTTTTAAACTAGTGGAAAAAGTCATCATATATGGAAATGCACAAATGAAGTGAAGATCACTTACAACTCAAATGTATAGGTATCCGCTGTTAACATTTCATGTTAGTATGTACTGATGTGCATATACACAGTCTATTAGGGGTGTCTTCAACAAAATGCATTAAATCTGATCAGCCTTCACTGTCTGAACATTGATACCCTTGTCCAAATCCTCATCTTCTCTTGCCTGGAGCACATCTCTAACCTCCTAGATGGCATACAATCTATTCTTCGCCTAACATTCAGAGTGATCCTTTTTAAACATTGATCAGATTATGTCATTCCATTACTCAAAAACTGTCTGGAACATAAGGGAAGGGAAGAAAAAATAAGAGAAAAACAGAGAGGGAGGCAAACCACAAGAGACTCTTTTAAAAAAATTTTTTTATGTTTTTTATTTTTTTGAGAGACAGAGAGAGACATCACGAACAGGGGAGGGTTAAAGAGAGAGGGAGACACAGAATCTGAGGCAGCTCTAGGCTCTGAGATAGCTGTCAGCACAGGGCCTGACACGGGGCTTGAACCCACATGCTGTGAGATCATCACCTGAGCTGAAGCCGGATGCTTAACCAATTGAGCCACCCAGGCGCCCCCACAAGAGACTCTTAAAGACAGAGAACAAACCGAGGGTTGATGGAGGGGAGGTGAGTGGGGGCCTGGGCCAAATTGGTGATGAGTGTTAAGGGCACTTGTTTGGCCCTGGGTATCATGTAAGTGATGAATCACTAAGTTCTACTCCAGAAACCATTATTACACTATATTTTAACTCCCTTGGACTTAAATAATTAAGAAAAAAAATGTTCGGTGACTTTCCATCACCCTTTGAATAAGTCCACCATTCTTTACGTGGAGGACAACCCTTCTTGGCCTTTGTCTCTCTCTGTTTTCATATCTATTGTTACTGTTCCTTTCGCTTACTCCCATTTTAGCCACACTGACTTCTTTGCTGATCGTCAAACACCACAAGCATGATTCTGCCTCTGGGACATCACCTTGTTGTTCCCTCTCTTAGCAATGTTCTATACTTAGATATTCACTTGCTCTTTCCCCTCACTGAGGTATCTGTGTAAGAGTCACCCACGATTGTATCTAAAATAGCACCCTCTCTTGATCCTGTCTGTGCACTTACTTGCTTTATTTTTCTTTGTGAGATTTATCCTTACCTGACATCGTCCCCTATAGATATTTAGTATTTGCTTATTGTCTGTCTCCTCCGATAGACCATGAGCTTCGTCGCAAGAGAGACTTTGTTTATCGCAAGTATTGCACACGGTAGGTACTCAGTGAACATCTGCTGATAAAAATGTTTGGAAAAAAAAATAGAACTATCACACATGCCTTCATAAAATCCTTTTGAAAATCTGTATGTACATTGAAACTCTTCATCTGAAAATACCGCTAGATCAACTTTGTGTTTGCAGTTTAAAAATATTCTTAAACATTTTTTGAAATGTTTGTTTATTTTTGCGGGGGTGGGGGAAGCGAGTACAAGAGAGGGAGGGGCAGAAAGAGAGAGAGGGAGACACAGAATCTGAAGCAGGCTCTAGGCTCTGAGCTGTCAGCCCAGGGCCCAGTGAGGGCTCGAACCCACAAACTGCGAGATCATGCATGATCTGAGCCAAAGTCGGACGCTTAACCGAATGAGTCACCCAGGTACCCCTAAAAGCATCAGTAGGGGTCAGTCATTAACTTTTGAGGGGATGGGCAATTTGACCAATTCAAGTAGAAAGGTTGGAAGCTGTGTCTCGCCATCAAAGTGGAATCAGAAAACAAAGAGGGACTATAGAGTGTGTCGATGGCCTTTCTCGCGTCAGAAGGTATTTTCTAAATAGTATTCCAAGCAGGTTTTGAGCAACGAAATATGTAGTACCTTCAAGTGATTCCTTTGAAGAGAAAGGCACTCATTACGAGGAAAATGGCGTATGGTGTATTAGATTAAAACAGTCCGATTACTTGTTTATACAGAAGTGTGATTATCAAGAGATGCGACAGAAAGTAAGAGCACATTGGACAGTGACTGTAAAGGTGTGTTGTCAGAATATGTGACAGCTGTCAGCAGGACAAGCCCAAGTAACATGCTGGCGTTATTTCACTCAATAATTTGATTTTCCATCTTTTTTACACCTTCACCATTGTTTTGCAATGTTTTTGGTGGCGTGTGCGCTCCTAACACCGGAAGGTAGGCTTCATAGATTGTTGTTTATCTCTCGCTGTCAGATTTTAGAAACCTAGAGGTTCTGAGTCAAGTCCTAGCCTTTATTCTCTGTTTGAGTCTACGTGGGGACTCTGAAGAAAGACCCTCGTGGTGCACCAAAGGAGGCTCCATGAGGAAACGATCCCGGTGAACCCAATGCTGTGTTAAAGGTACTGTGCCCCCAGGTGAGAGCCGACTTTTGCCCGAACAAAAGTTGGCACAGCTGTTTGGACGTAGTGCCAGCTTTGATGTGTTTTGTAATTTAATAGCCTTGCAAGCAAGCTTTCCAGCAGACCCAGCCCCACAGTGCGCTGCAATAAAAATGGATACACGCGTTCAAAACCAATATTGATTTGTAAGAAATCTTATGATGTTAGCATGCTGCAGCGTTATAGCCTAAGGAAACAGCTGTTTACCGTCGGCTTCTACCTTTCTTCGAGTGTGACCTGTATTCACGTATGTTTTTCTCTCCTTTAGCCTGCTGTCTTCTGTAGGAATACAGATACAGATCCTCTTTTCCTCCAATTTATGTCACCTTGAAGGGACTGTTATGTATTATTTCACATCAAATGCAGGTCTGCATACTTTTACCATCTTACATCACACTTGTCAGTGCAATTTTCTATTTATTGGTTGTGGTTTATCATAGAAACACTCCTTGTTTATTATAGAAGTAGCAGAGACACAGAGAATATTAAATCTAAGATAGACTCAAATCTGGATATCTTCCCTGGAAAGGGATCTGACATTAATGGGGTCATCTTATGCTCCAGAAAAATGACCTAGATCTCTGACATTTTATTTTATTAAAAATTTTTTTAAGGTTTTTTTTTTTTTTTTTGAGAGAGAAACAGAGTGTGAGTAAGGGAGGGGCAGAGAGAGAAGGAGATACAGACTCAGAAGCAGGCTCCAGGCTCTGAGCAAGCTGTCAGCACAGAGCCCGATGTGCGGGGGCTTGAACTCACAAAATGTGAAATCGTGACCTGAGCCAAAGTCAGATGCTCAACCGATTGAGCCACTCAGGCACCTGTAGATATCTCAGATTTTAATTAGTTACTAGACACAATAAACATTTTCCCCCTCTATTTGTAGGAGGGCTATGTGGTATTTATTTGAAGGGTTTAGGAAGTGCAGAAGTAGTTAGAAAAAAGGGCAACAGTTGTTCATGTTACTGACATTTTGACCTTTGTCCTGATAGCTGTTACTTGATAGAGCTGAGATCCTAATGTGTATATAGTTTGAAATTGTACTGTTTGATTCAACATGATATCATCAGTATTTTATTATCAGAGATTCTTCTTAAAAATACCCACTAAAAATGCATAATTTTTATGGTTTGCAAGTGCCATAATAAACCATTCTTCAATAATATTTAGGGTTAGGGGTGCCTGGGTGGCCCAGTTGGTTGAGCGTCTGACTTCGGCTCAGTTCATGAACTTGCAGTTTGTGGGTTCAAGTCCCATGTCGGGCTCTGTGCTGACAGCTCAGGGCCTGGAACCTGCCTCGGATTCTGTTTTTCCCTCTCTGTCTCTCTCTGCTCCTCCCCTGCTCATGCTTGCTCTCTCTCTGTCTCTCTCAAAATTAAACATTTAATAAAATGAAAACCAAATAACATTTAGGGTTAGAAAATTTATCTCCATTGCAGTTGCCTTTGGAATGAACATCTTTTCACATACAATTAGGAAAAATAGTGAAAAGTACAAGACATACCAATAAAAACCACCTGTAATAAATGATATTATCAAGTTAGTAATAACTTGTGTGCATGTGTGCACGTGTGTGTATGTATATATATATATACACATGTACAATGTTGATTCTTATTATTCATGGGTTTCATGTTTGTGAGTTTCCCTGCTTGTGAGGATTTATTGTAACCCTGAAATCAATACTCCTATTGGTTTCGGGGTCCTTCATGGACACTGACAGGGCAGCAGAATATTTGATTCACCTAACACACGTCTATATCCCCTGCAGAGATGAAACAAAATGATGTTCTTCTTGTGTTAGCTCTTGCCCTGGGAACGGTGATGCTTTTTGCAGTCTAAGTGCCACGTTTTTAATCTCTCATGGGCTTTTTGTTGATATAAATGTGTGTCTGTATATAACATACAGAACACTGTATGTGTGTATTATATAGCTACCCAGGGTATTGTATCCCATTCTTTCAAGTTTTAAAAATTATTTAAGAACTTTATCAACCCGTGTTTACTATTTGTTGACTTTTGGGGGGGGGGAATCAATTTGTAAACTTATTACAAATTAAAAATTAGTTTCTTAAAAATGTCAACTTGACCGGACAGGAAACAATTTGAGAATCTCTAAAGGTGTATATGAGATAATCCAGACTTTATGGCGTATGGGGGCAAAATATTGTTCATTACCAAAAACATACCTTTAGGTAAAAATAATAAAAACCCCATGCTCATGCTACGTGATTCATGCAGATTGTTCTAGTTATCTGGTCAATGGGCAAAAAGGAAGTCCTTAATGTCTTGTGCTTCAATCTTTTGTGTATATCTTATTGCTTGAATTTTATGTTAATTTTTTTTTAATTTGTTTATTTTGAGAGAGAGAATGAGAGAAAGTGAGAGCAGTGGAGGTGTAGAGAGAGAGGGGGAGAGAGAATCCCAAGCAGGCGCCATACTGTCAGTGCAGAGCCTGACAAGGACTTCAACTCTCGAATCGCGAGATTATGACCTGAGCTGAAATCAAGAGTTGGAGGCTTACCTGGCTGAGCCATCCAGGAGCCTCTCATTGCTTGAATTTTATATTCATTTGTTTCCTGTTGGCGCTCTAAAGTGGACGGCAGTAAAGATGGTATGCCATGTTTATTCAGCCCTGTTCCGCTCAGCCCTCGGAACTGATGAGTCCTGAGCCAGTGGCTTGGCTATTGTCTCTTTGCCATCTGGTTTGTGATTTAGAGTTTTCTGGCTATGTGCCTGCTATTTCCATTTTTATTATATTAGCATTTTCACATGTTCCTAAATACTTTAAAAAACCTGATTCATATCTGCCTAATATTCCATCCTTATAGCATATAATCATTTTGTCAATATCGCAGTATTAGGGGACATTAGGTTTCAAAATTGGTGCTGACAATGTAATCCATCATGTCAGTAGGCTGAAGAAGAAAAATCTTGTTAATCAGTAAATGTAGAAAAAACAGTTGCCAGAGGCCAGCATCCATTTATGATGAAAATTCTCAGCAAGCGCTAGAAATGGAGAATTATTGTAATGTGATAAAGATCATCTACACAGTCTACAGCTAACATCATACTTAGTCACGGGAAGCTAGATGCTTGCTTTCTATAATTTTGAACAACACAAGGGTGTCCCTGCACACCAGTCCTTTTCAATATTGTGCTGGAAGGCCTACTTAATTAAATAAGTCAAGGAAAGTACATAAAAAAATATACATATTGAAAAGGAAGAAATAAATGTGTCTTTATTTACAGATGACATGATTGTCTTTTTAAAAAATTCTGAAATCCTCCTGGAAGTAATAAATAATTATATCAAGGTTGCTAGATGCAAAGTTATTACACAAGTCCATTGCTTTCCTGTATACCAGCAATGAGCCATTGGAATTTATAATTATAACAGGAAGCCTTTTACATCTGCACCAAAAAATGAAATAATTAGTTTTCAATGTAACCAAATATATAGAAGAGCTATCTGTGGAAAGCTACAAAACTCTGATGAAATAAAATCAAAGATTTAAGTAAATGGAGAAACCTTTCATGCACATGTATAAGTAGACTCAATCTTGTCATGAAGTCAGTTCTTTGTTTTTTTAAATTTTATTTTTTATTAAAAAAATTTAAATGTCTTTAGGTTTATTTTTGAGAGAGACAGAGCGTGAGTGGTAGGGGGGCAGAGAGCGAGGGAGACACAGAATCTGAAGCAGGCTCCAGGCTCTGATCTTTCAGCACAGAGCTCGACGTGGGCTCAAGTCCACAAACTGAGATCATGACCTGAGCCAACGTCATATGCTTAACCAACTGAGCCACCCAAACGCCCCAAATGTTTATTTTTGAGTGAGTGAGTGAGTGAGTGAGAGAGAACATGCAAGTGAGGGAGGGACAGAGAGAGGGAGACAGAGAGTCTGAAGCAGGCTCTGTGCTCACAGCAGAGAGCCTGTTGCAGGTCTCGAACTTACAAACCCTAAGTTCATGGCCTAAGCTGAACTCGGATGCTTAACCAATAGAGCCACCCAGATGCCCCAAGAAGTTAACTTTTTTCTAACTGAATCTATAGATTCAAGGCAATCCCAGCCAAATTCCCAGCAAATTATTTTGTGGAGATAGACAAAGTAATTCTAAAGCTTATATGAAAAGGCAAAAGACCCAG
>PJEM01020764.1:0-12729 GCA_004023845.1 Helogale parvula
TTTTTTCCCCCTCCAAACATTATCCTATTCAGCTGCTCTGCATTTAGTGCCAAAAAGAAAATACAATCATTGTCCTACAGGCATATGGTTACTTTTTGTGTGAAACTTGTACATGTGTCTTTTTCAATTCTTAATAGTCCTCAATCCAATTTCTCTTTCTCAACCAAATACTTTTGGAAGTATCTCTATATAACTGAAATACTGTTGTATTATCCAAGAGGGGATAAAACATCTTAAATTTTGTTGACAATAGGTTACTGTAGATTTTCCTTACTCAGTAGAGAATACCTGTGTAATACTTAGAAGTCACTGTCTTTATTATAGCATTCCCTTACCACCCATATCTGAGATAAGAGTGGTCTGGTGTTGACATGTACTTGCTTCTACCCCAATGATACACATTCGTCTAACCATTTATTCAAAAACATTTTATTTATTTATTTTTTTTGGTTGCCTGTTAGTTTTATTGATTGTTTCCTTTGCAGTGCAGAAGCTTTTTATCTTTTTTTTTTATTTAACACAATTTATTTAGGTGATTAACTAGTTAATACTTAACCTTCTAATTTCTGTATAAGTCTAATTACATGAAATAGAAGTGGGGGTTTCGATTTTTTACCTTGCTTTTCTGTTTGGAGTGTCATTGTAACTACTGTAGTGTAAATGATGGAAAATAATTGCATATGTCAAAGACTAGTTGACTATATAGTCATGAGTTTATTTCTGGGCTGTTGATCTATATGTCTGTTTGTGCCACTACCATACTGTCTTGATTACCACAGCTTTGTAGTATATCTTGAAATCTGGGCTTGTGATCCCTCCAGTTTTCTTCTTGTTTTTCAAAATAGCTTTGGCTATTCAGGTTCTTTTGTGGTTCCATACAAATTTTAGGATTATTTGTGAATAATAAATACTTTTTAAATAGGACAAGAAATCTTATACATTGGAGAATAGTATCAAGGTACAAAAATATTTTAATAGATTAAAATAAGTTAAATCTCAGGCACTGGGGTGGCTCAGCTGGTCGTCCAACTAGATACCAACTCAAGTGGTGATCTCACGATTGTGGGATTGAGCCCTGTGTCAAGGGCTCTGAGCATGAAGCCTACTTGGGATTCTCTCTCTCCCTCTCTCTCTCTGCCCTTCCCCTGCTCATACTCTCTCTCTTGAAATAACAAAATAAACATTTAAAAAAATAAAATAAAGAGTTAAATCTAAAAGGGGGTATTTGTCAGGTCTAAATATGAAATTGTACACTCAACTTCAATAACTGTTATATTAATGCAGAGTCAAATGCATTAATGATGTTAGGAGCTAATTGATGGAGAGAGACCATATATAAGTGAGCACTGTCAACTTAAACATTTCATGGATACTTTAAGACCTTTCCAATCAAAGGTGGGCATATTGTTTGTAAGTTCTGCACTGGCATGCTATGTTAAAATATGAGAAGCAATTTTTAGAGGGGACTTGAGAAATCAAACTGTATTCTGATGTAAGTAATTAGATTGAAAACCATCTGATGAACTCTTTTATGAGAATGGATAGGATGTCTAGATGATTTTTTTATGTGTGTTTATTTGTTTTCAAGATGGGGGTGGCAAGGCAGAGAGAAAGGGAGACACAAGATCTGAAGTGGGCTCCATACTGACAGCAGTCCAATGTGGGTCTCAGACTCACTAATGGTGAAATGATCTGAGCCTACATCAGATGCTTAACCAACTGAGCCACCGAAGCGACCCAGGTCTAGAGGATATTACAGTGAAAGGGGAAGGCTTGTGCATCGGCATGAGTTCAAATGTTTTAATATATATTATTACATGGAACCAGATTAAGTTTAATATACTCCATAAATCAGCAGTTTCAATTAAATTAAAAGGAGTATCAATTCAACTACAGTTATTTTTTTGAACCAATAAATTATCTAAACATGATAAAGCCTCGATTGTAATAAGTGGAGAAACTTCCTGATTTGAGTTGAAGGCTGAACTAGAATACTCTATCAACCATTTATTAACAAATATGCATGAAGTACAACGTGCTAGGTGTTGAAATTTGTTTTAAAAAAAATCACTGATCAAGGGGTGTCTGGGTGGCTCAGTTGGTTGAGCTTCTGACTTTGGCTCAGGTCATGATCTCACAGTTCATGGGTTCAAGCCCTGCATCAAGCTCTGCACTAACAATTCAGGACCTGGAGACTGCTTCAAATTCTGTGCCTCCCTCTCTCTGCACCCCAGCCCTCCACTCAGACTCTATCTCTCTCTCAAAAATAAACAAACATTTAAAAAAATTTTTTACATCACTGATCATTAATGGTATGTGATTCTACATTTTAATCTACAATGTTTCTTATAGCCATTTACCACACATAAATTTATAATAAACTTGTGATACTTATCACACTATTGTGTATATTACATAGTGTTGATTGTATACTAAGTCAACAGCTCTGCACCAAGTAGGGTGAGGAATCTGTAACTACTGACATGAGAAGATAGTACTTGATTAAATTTAAGGATAGCTTTAGTGGTTGCATTTGTCTAGAGCAGAGGATTTTCTTAGGAGGAATGACAAAAGTGATCTGATAAAGTGGTGGTTGAAGAAAAGCAAAGAATGGAAAAGACAGAGCAAGGGTCCCAGGGTATAGCACCTAGACTAGCAGCCTAAGCATCACCTGGGAAGTTTTTAAAAATGCACGTTCTTGTATCCCATTCAAGACCTACTAAATCAAAAACTCTAGGGGTGGGGTCCAGCTGGCTGTGGTTTAACAAGCCCTCCAGGTGATTATAATTCATGCTCAATTTGAGAAGCACTCATGGAAACTGCTGGTGTGAAGTAGAGCTAAAATATGATTAGGAAAGCCATTCATGGTCACTGCCCCTCAGTAGAAATAAAAGATGCAGAGATCCCATGGTTTGCCATGGCAAGGTGATTTATTGGCTAACTTATGTAATGTGTAACCCAGAGAGCACTTAAAATAGCCAGTGTTGAAATCCTTGCTTTGGAAAAAAATTATTGATAGTTTTTTTTTTCAAATTTTTCATCTAGCATTTCAAATGTTAGAGCTGGGTATAGTTGTCTGCCAGAAACAGGGCCTATATATTTTGTTTCACAGATAATGAATTCTTTCTTCCTCTAAAACAGTACTGGGTAATGTTCCAAAAAAGTAATTACAGGCCAGTTAGTAAATATATGCTGAGACAGTAGAGTGCCAGATAGCAACAGCTATATGTCTGCCACTGCTGATTAATCAGCTCGAGAACAGGCCTATTTTTTGACTTAATATGGGACAGAGACTCCATTAAGGGTAGAATCTATATCTCAGTGACTGAACATGTTCTCTCACTGTTTTCATTTTCTTAGGTGTATATTTTCTTTTCTTCTGTTGTCTAATAGAATGACAGGGCTGCACACTTTTAACAAATTGCTCCTTCCCCTCCTATCTTCCTCTTCTATTCAGTAGGCTTGGCAAGCTATAAGAGATTATGTAAGTTTGGGGAGTTAGAAATCACAGCCAGTTCAATCTCATTTTCATATAAACCGAACAGTAAATTATTATACTGTAACAGCTTATCACTTTGGACCTAAATTACAGCAACGTAGTTTGTAAATCCCATAACAAAGATAGAGTAATCCATTTATGTAGGCATGTTTCTTATAGTGTGCTCTAACTCTGAGCTCTAGTGCATTTTACATATTTTAATATGTTGGTTTAGAAGAATACAATAATGATCTGTTGGGCTTTCTGTTTTTCTCTAACCTTAATTGCTGAAGCTAGTTAGAGACCCATTTTAAGTTCAGGTGCTTCATATTCAAGGATTATTCCTATTTTAGGTCAAAAGAAATATAAGAAGCACCATGTCTGGAAAAGTAAGGGCTGCCATTGAATCAGCCTTGTTGCTTGTCTGATTATTGGGCTCTTGCCACTTATGATCAGAACTGTTCCATTTTACTCATTAATGGTCTAGAGCTCTGCTTTGATTCTCATTCTTGCCCTCTGTTCTCTAAAATAATTCTAGGGAATTCTTCCCTTAATATCCAGTCTCACTGTCTTCCCAGACACTACTTGTCCACCCAAACAAGTATTAGATCATTCTCCGTACCACAGTTTGACTCACACTAATGCTGAGCCATCCTGCTTTGTGATCTAAAGGATTTATGTGAACATATGTTTTTGTTACCTGTTATGTTAGAAAATTCCTCGAGTACCAACCGTTGTGGATGCTGTTGGTACGCCACCTAGTTGCTCTTAACCTGCAAGTGAATCCATTGTCTATCTGGTAGGAGTTTTGAGTCATAACTCATATCTATCATCACCACTGCCACCACCTTTCTGTGGTCAATTGCTTTAGGCCACTGGTTCCCAAACTTAACTTGCTTCTGAATCACATGGAAGACTTGTTAATACCAATGGCTGAGCTCAGCTCCCAGTTTACAATTGAGTAGGTCTGTGATGGGGCCTGCAACATTGTATTTCTAACAAGTTCCCAATGATGCTGATGCTCTTGTTCTGGATACCAATCTCTGAGGGTAACTGGCCTAGTCTAAATGAGAGTTTCGTTGTCTCTGGAGGCTGTTTGTCCTATCTTCTCTTCTCAGGGTGGACCATTATCAATGACTTATTGCCACCAGCTTGTAAAGGGCAGGCCCTCTTGCCTCAAGGTGAGACTCTGTTGGTGTTTCATCCATGCTTCAGAGCTGCCCGGTGGGATCAGAATTAAATAGGATCAGCATTAGAAACCACATTTTGGCTTAGCTTTTTTTCTCTACGTGTCCTGCTTCTTTGACTCTTCTTCTCTTAAAAGTACTCTGTCAATAAATTCCCTGAACAAATCTCCATCTCAGACCTTCCTCACCGTGGGACACAGCCAGTGCCTTATACCTGTGGATTTCTGGTTTCCAATCTCTTTAGTTCAGTTTATTCAATAAACTTGTATCTAGTGGCTTTGCATGTACCAGGCAGTATATGATATATGGGAAGGAAGACCTGGTCTCTCAAGCGGCCCACCACTTCGTCAAAGAGCGGATTAGTAGATGTACAATTATAAAACAATATGGTTGATGTTATGCTACATCAATCATGAGAATTTGAAGTCAGAGGTGTTTTTATCTGAACCTTCAAAGATATCATAAGCCGAGTTCCTTGGGGAAAGAGACTGAGATAGAGATTTTTTAGGTAGGAGGTTTATTGGGGCATATTCTTGGAAACACCAATGAGGAAGTGAAGGAAGCATAGTTGTGCAAATGGAGAGGTTGGGTGAGGCCTCAGGCTAACCCATGGGAAGTTCTGGAGATGTCCAGAATTCACTAGATGTAAACTGCCCACTGAGAGGGCATAAGTTTGGGAGAAGCAACTCTCTTTAGCTAAGGGATGCTCAAAGAGGGACTTCGCTATAAGGTATCATTGGCCAGTTGTCTCAGCTGCTGGGGAAGTAGATGCCTCAGTCCTACAGTAGAGATCAGGGTGGTGAGCCACAGGGGAGTGATAGAATCAAGGAAATAAAGTCTTCAGCCATGTCAACCCAGGACCACAGAATGTAGCTTGGACCTCATAAGAAAAAGTTTGGGGATCCAGCAAGAAGAAGACACACACACACACACACACACACACACACACACACACACACACACACACAGAGTTCCTGGAGATGCATGTCTGTGATCATCTCGGTCCTATATGCTGGCTTCCTACCAGACAACCATCAATCCTGCTCCACCCAATGGGAATTTTAATTGAGTTTATTAAGCACTCAATTTATCAAATATCACAAGTGTTAAATATGAGGTAAACCCGAAGTTTCCTGAAAATCGATCCTGTAGACAGACCTGAAAGGGTTCCAAGCTTTGTTGAAATGCCTCTGAGGAGCAATGCAGCAGGTAACAAATCTGCTGACAAGCAGCAATCTTCAGAATAAACATATGTGGGACCAGAGTTCAGAGGCTAAAGTCAATTTAATGAGAAAGCTGTCGCTATTATTTTTTATGTGAATTAAATGTATTCCAAGTAGCCAGAGTCACAGCCTGACGGTAAATAGTCTGGCTGCAGAGCTGAGCATTTGTTTTACACTGTTCTCAGGGTCACCTAAAGATGAATGTAAGTTACCTGGATTGAACAGAATTCTATCCAATGTGTTTTAATGTGTGTTGATAAAATTCACAGACCTAATTAAAGAGAACTGATTTGAATGTAAAATTGTTTATTTTGCAGTATATCTATGCCAAGCACTGAAATTTTCCATTGAGATAAAAACAGCACATAATTTGTAAAGACAAATATAAAGTCTTCATGAATAAAGGGTAGCCTATTAATAAGTCTTCCTAAAGAGGATTACACAACGTTAAGACAACAGAGGGAAGACTCAAGTAACCTCATACCTATTCGGAGTAAATGTTACAGAAATTCACAAGTTTCATTTTCCATATTTAGTGCCAGAGTTGCAGCCCGGGCGCGCGTGCACACACACACACACACACACACACACACATACAAGAATAAAATAGGTTTGCATCTCTCCTTGCATTAGCTGAAATCTGTCCTGATGGAATGGCCTCTGGCAATATTATGAATCAGCATGAAAGAATAGTAGACCTGGCCTCTGGAAACTCTCTCCCCTCTGAAATGTGTGTTTAAATTACCTCATGGCAAGGCCAGTGACATTCAAGGATTGAGAATGAGGTTAGAAAAATGGAAATGTTTCTTCACTTCATGGACGGTCTGTTGCCTGATGAACATTATATAAACAACTTTCCAAAGGAAGAGTAGCACCAAACTTTAGCAACCAGATTATTAGAGAGCAACAGACTACTTGTATGGCCCCCATGCTCTAGTCCAAGGGTCTGAAAGGAACCCTTCGGCCAAATCCAGCCTACCACTCATTTTTGTAAATATGGTTGTTGTGAAACACAGCCATGCTCATTTTATGTGTACTTTCTTTGGCTGTTTTTGCACCCCTGTGGCAGAGTTGAGCAGTGCAAAATAGACGATATGACCCACAAGCCTAAAATACTTCCCAGCCCTGTACAAGAAAAGGTGGCTGACCCTCCCCCCTCTAGTCTATTATAGTTCAGCGTGTTCCAAACTTACTGATGGTAAGAATCACCTGGAGTACTTGTTAAACCTACAGCTTCTCAAGCCCCTCCTTTGGAGATTCTGATTTTGTGAGTCTGAATGAGACACAGGGATATGTATGTTTAACGAGTACCAGAACTTTTGAGAAACATCAGTCTGGTCATTGTACTCTCCATTTCTCTTGCAAACCTTTTTGAATTTTTTTTATGTTTTTAATTTATTTTTGAGAGACAGAGAGAGACAGTGTGAGCAGGGGAGGGCCAGAGAGAGGGAGACACAGAATCCCAAGCAGGCTCCAGGCTCAGAGCGGTCAGCACAGAGCCCGATGTGCGGCTCGAACCCATGAACCATCAGATCATGACCTGAGCCGAAGCTGGACGCTTAACTGACTGAGCCACCCAGGTGCCCCCCATTTTGATGTTCATCAAGTCCACGTTCATTTCTTTGGATTCTTCCTCATCTCCCCACATAACTGCAAGGTGCAGACCAGTGCACTGTGTGACATTGTCATGGGTGGGGTTTGCCAGAAGCAGAGCTTGTGACACAGATTTAGGTGCATGTTGTTTACCAAGGGAGCATTCTCAGGAGCAAAGAAGTTAGGGAAGCAAAATAGGATAGGAGAAAAAAGCTAAGCAAGGATGTGGTCTCAGCCGGGGATATACTTCAGTTTGATCCCACGGGGACCTCTGCAGCAAGAATGCACCACAGAAGTGATCCTACTGAAAGGCAAGGATGGCTGGCCCTTTGTATACTCCCCGGCAGTTCCATAAGTCAGTCATTTGGGTGTAGGGGGCTCTCGAACAGGGGACAGCTGAGAGCCATTAACAGCAGTAACTGGGGCAAAGGAGGATGCAGAGAGATGTACAGCATCCAGTAAGGGAGTCAAACCCCCAAATGAATGAAATTTAGGTAGATTTGGAATGTGCCTTCCAGAAAATCCTATCTGTGATAGTCTAAAAGATAATTTGCAGTATGTTTTTAAGTTATTAAATCATTGGAATGAATAAATACATTTGCTAGAATTGAGACCTTTAGCCTTCTACTATCTTTGGAAAGGAAAAGGAAAATATGTCAGAGAGAAGTGACTTTCCAGTAAGTTATCATCAGTTTTATTGACCACTGTCTTTGCCCAGATATTTGGTAAGATCTTCTGGTTGTGATTATCTCTGTTAGGATGCTGTGAGGTTCTTACGAACTTGAATGCATGCAAACATTGCAGAGACCCACTTGGAATAGGACTGCTGTCAGAGAACATACTTTTCCTAGTCCCCAACATTTCAAGGTAGAGCCATTAGCATCACAGAAGAATTATTTGCTACAGCTACATTACAGGAATGTAAAATGAAGCTCAACTCTCTTTAATTATGATTTTGCTTTCCAAGGAATCATAATAGCCAACCCTACTTGCTAATCCTCCCAACCAGCAAGGTAGCCATCAATTCTCCCATCCTTACCTAGGATCACATAGCCAGTCAGAGGTAGTGTTGAAAGTTCTGAAGAAAGGATCCCATATACCTTATTATAAAGCTGTCTCTCAGGGCACCTGGGTGACTCAGTTAAGCATCTAACTCTTGGTTTCTGCTCAGGTAGTTCTCTCATGGCTTAGGGGATCAAGCCCCGCATTGGGCTGTGGACTCACTATGTGGACCCTGCTTGGGACTCTATCTCTCCCTCTCTACCCCTTGCTCTCTCCTTCTTACTCTAATTCTCTCTCAAAATAAATAAATAAACGTTACAAAAAAGTTGTCTCTCTTCTTTACCCCAAAGTGTTTGAATAACCCAAGGATTTACAAGCTTAGAATGAAGACTTTTGCAGACATTTCCAAAATTATTTCTTGGGTTTTGTAGCACACCCTTTAAACTTTCAGGAGAAGTTGGTGAGGGGAGGAAAGGGGAAATGTAATGTAGTTAAGAATTAGTCTCTTACTATGCTCAGCCCAGTTCTCCCTTTTTCTCTGAAAGAGGAACAGAGAAAATATCTGTGACCTCACAAGAGGTTGTTTGACCTGAGGACCTCCCAGGATCCTTTGCGCAGCTTTCCCCCATGGAGACAGTGGGGGTCGCTCAGGCAAAGAAGGTGGATAATATTATACCATTTTGTAGACCTGGCAGAATCAAGTTAAAAAGAGCACCTAGAGTCTTATCTCACTTTATTCTGTTTTCTGTCTCCTTGAGGTAAAGTTGACTTAACCTTTTCTTAAAGTGAACACTGTGTGAAATAAGAATATTCCCCATACAACTTAAGGACTTTCAACAACTTGTAAACAGAAAACAGCTAACAGGATACATTTACTCAGAGTAACTCTGTGTTGTTTTTTTTTTAAGTTGGTAACAAAAATAGAACTTTGATTTTACCTAATGCATTTTGGAAAGAAGGCAAAAATGTAATGGTCAGTGAAGAAAAGAAAGAACTGTCAGGGTCTAGGTTTTCCCCAAGATTCTGCTATGATCTTCAGATTTCAAACCAAATGTAGATGATTTCAAAGTCAGTGTTCTTTCCAATTTGCCATGCCAATTTCTTACAACCCTCCTTAGGCTAGGGCCAGGAAAGTCATCCCTGAAATTACTCCTTACCAAGAAAGGGCTAGATAATGGGGATCAGTGAACCACAGGGGGTGAAAACAAGACCTAGCATGGGATTTTGGATCACCTCCTCCATGAAGCCTTTCCTTCTCTCTCTAGAAAATGTAGGTGAGTCCTTTCTTTCTCTATAACTGTAGTGCTTGCACATTCCTCTATTTTAGAACATGGCACATGGCTATACCTTTTTTAAGCCTCTTTTTTCAAATCTGTTAGATTAGGGGCCCACCAAAAGGAGGTTTCATGTTTTGTTCAATTTTGTACGTGATGCTCCATGAATTCATTCACTCCTTCAAAAGCTATTTATCAACTATGTACTATGTGACAGGTATTATTTTAGGTGTTTCAGATAGGATAGTGAATGAAACAGGCCAAAATTATTTTCAGGGTGCCCCAGTGGCTCAGTCAATTGAGCAGCCAGCTTCAGCTCAGGTTATGATCTCACAGTTTGTGAGTTTGAGCCCCACATTGGGTTCTCTGCTATCAGTGCAGAGCCTGCTACTGAACTTCTCATGCTCTCTCTCAAAAAAAAAAATTGTTTTTATTTAAGGAGCTTACAATATAGTGATGGAGACAATATATTGTAGATTCTATACAGATAAATGCTGAGGTCTAAAAATTAGGCTATAAAAGGAGACTTGAGTGTTTGGGGCAGAGTTGACATTTTAGACAGGATAAGGGAAAACCTCACAGAGAAGATAATGTTTCATTAAGCTCTAAAGGAAATGAGAAAAGCAGTCTGCAAAAATTTGGAAGAAGAGAAGTCCAAGAAGGAGGATAAAGATAAAGACCTGGAAATAGGAGCATGAGCACTGTGGTCAAGAAACAGTAAGGAGGCTTTTTAGGTCTAGAATAGAGTACACAAAGGGAAGAATAATAGGAAATGATATCAAAAGAAAGAACAGGATGAAGGCAGAGATCACATGTGGCCTTGGAAAGCTCAGTAATAACTTTTTCTTGGCCTTTAAATACATTTTGAAAACATTGGAGGGATTTGAGCAAGAAAATTATATGAACTTTCGTTTTAACAGGATCACTGATATTTAATGAATTAATAAAGTAACTAATTGACTTGTCCATCAAAGAAGTGCCTAAAGAAGCCAGATATTAGACTTGAGTTATGGATCAGATGAAGCCTAAGCACATGTTCCTAGAAGCTGAGGGGTTCAAAACCAAGCCCTAAGTTTCATCGAGTAGACAAGGAGAAGACAGCCACAACTGATGAACATGAGATAAGACCTGGTTGCCCTGGAAGTCTTGTGTAACTCCTTTCCCCACTATCAAATAATTGACTTCTTGGGGCAAGATCAATCCAGGGTTGACATATAGGCAATTCCTACATAGCAAAAAGCTAGGTGAGGAAAATTATGAGAAGAAGATGCATCCCATTTGTCTCTCCAGCACCCAAAACTGGGTGCCTATATCCTGACAAACTGTAGCCTAGACTAGAGGGCTCTGCACCATGTGGAACATTTAAATATACTTCATTACATGCCAAATTCTCTTTTCTTTAGATTGTCGTTAAGTATTTTCTTGGCCAACTCACAGTATAAAACCTTTTAGTTCACATGCAGAAAACCTCCCAAGCTTCCAGAAATGTTCACAGGTATGAAAGAATTAAAGAACTGAAGAAAGACAAATGGCAACAAAGGACACCCTCACCCCTGTCATCACCACTGGAGAATTTCATGTTGAAAGAGTCTCAGTAAATTGAAAGATGAAACCAATTTAACCTCTAATTTCTGTCTAATCTCACCCTTAAGTCACAAGGCTAATATCGTTAGGAAATGTTGATTACAACAGAAATTGCAGTTTGCACACTTTTACAGCATGATTAAAGATAATCAGGAACAATTTTACTATGAGAATATATGAGATTTGAAAAATGCCAAAACAAAATGTACTTAAGAACAGGTCCAAGTATGGAATTAAAAATACCTTTCTAAACAATACTTTAAAGAATTCCATCATTAGAATTCTTGGAAAGTTTATCCAAGATTTTTATTTTTTTTTATTTATTTTATAATAGTTTATTGTCAAGTTGGTTTCCATATAACACCCAGTGCTTCTCCCCACAAGTGCCCCCCACCATTACCATCACCCCCTCCATCCCTCCCCCTCCCCTTTCAGTCCATGGTTCCTCTTCAGTATTCAGTAGTCTCCCTTGATCTGTGTCCCTCACTCTTCCCCGCTCTCTTTCCCCCTTCCTCTCCCCATGGTCCCCTGCCAGGTCTCTCCTGTTAGACCTATGAATGCAAACATATGGTATCTATCCTTCTCTGCCTGACTTATTTCGCTTAGCATGACACCCTTGAGGTCCATCCACTTTGCTACAAATGGCCATATGTCATTCTTTCTCATTGCCATATAGTACTCCATTGTATATATATACCACATCTTCTTGATCCATTCATCAAGTGATGGACATTTAGGCTCTTTCCATGATTTGGCTATTGTAGAAAGTGCCACTATGAACATTGGGGTACATGTGCTCCTGTACATCAGCACTTCTTTATCCCTTGGGTAAATCCCTAGCAGTGCTATTGCTGGGTCACAGGGGAGTTCTAGCGATAGTTTTTTGAGGAGTCTCCACACTGTTTTCCAGAGCGGCTGCACCAGTTTACATTCCCACCAACAGTGGAGGAGGGTGCCCGTCTCTCCACATCCTCGCCAGCATCTGTAGTCTTTTGATTTGTTCATTTTAGCGACTCTGACCGGTGTGAGGTGGTATCTCAGTGTGGTTTTGATTTGAATTTCCCTGATGATGAGTGACACTGAGTATCGTTTCATGTGCCTGTTGGCCATCTGGATGTCCTCTTTGGAGAAGTGTCTATTCAGGTCTTCTGCCCATTTCTTCACTGGATCATTCATTTTTCGTGTATGTAGTTTAGTGAGCTCCTTGTATATTTTGGATACTAGCCCTTTATCTGATATGCCATTTGCCACTATCTTTTCCCATTCTGTTGGTTGCCTATTAGTTTTTTTTTATTGTTTCCTTTGCCTTGCAGAAGCTTTTTATCTTGATGAGGTCCCAGTAGTTCATTTTTGTTCTTGATTCCCTTGTCTCTGGGGATGTGTTGAAG
>PJEM01020765.1:0-12722 GCA_004023845.1 Helogale parvula
GGGGGGCACTTGTGGGGAAAAGCACTGGGTGTTATATGGAAACCAATTTGACAATAAACTATTTTTAAAAATCTAATATACATCCAATCCCCAATACAATTAAAAAAATAGAATAACATTAAAAAAATACAATAACATTCAAGACTCAAGGTTTTATTTTTTAAAGTATTCAATATTCTTAATGTCAATGACAAGATTTTCTATATATAATATTCCTTCTCTGCTCAACACCAAACTTCCTGGAACACTTAACTTACCCATTATAGATAGCTCTAGTCAACTTAACCAAAAGATATCTGGTTAAAAGATATGTTTGTGTATCCCAAAACATAACTTTATCTAGATTATACTATAACCTTTACATTACCTGGAAATTTAAGTGAGCTTTTAACATATTAACAATAGTAGGAGTAAACAACTATCCCAGTAACTTTTAGATCAATATGGAGGACAACCACATTGGTGACCAACGGCTTTGGTGACCATTCTCCTTAAAGATGGGACACGCCTTATTCATCTTTAATGTTGAATGTCTGCAATATGTAAAGAACTTAACATTTACCAAATTGATGAATCCTACATCAGCAGAATACCTCAGAAAGGTTAGTGAACTGCCTAAAACTAGTCCTGTTTCAACAAAACAAGGCAAATATTTTGAACATTATAATCTGACAGTCAAGTCAAAAAATATTTTTAAAAATAACTTCAGTAAATTATAAGAATGCATAGAAAAGCACAAATGTAAAATATTACCTATATATCTAGCTTTCAAAAATACTTTCTACTACCCTCCACATGACATAAAACATTGTGATAAATAATTTCAATAACAGCTCCTATGAATCACACTGTCCTGTGTCCATACCCCTTTGAAAGAGGGTCACTCTTTCATCAAGGGAGTCTGCACCATCTTCTTTAAAATGGGCTTTGCATGGACTTCTAGGAAATCATGTTCTTCTACTCTACAAGATTCGAAAACAAATTTCAACATCTTACACTAGAGGTGATCTAAAACTGCTACATTGATATGGGTTTTCTAGTAACTTTTAAACATGAAACAATAAAATCAGGAATATGCTTTTAGAGTCCTCTGTACTTTACATAAAATTTAGTGCATTTTTAGTACTTATGCTTAAATTGAAGTTGGTATAGTTTTTTTAGTCCATAAAAGAATTTCATTAGCTATACATTGTCTCTACTTAGACTATACATTTGTGTTTGCTTAGCAAAACTACTTATTACTCAACATTTGTATTTATTTATGTACCTATAATGGAATGCATTATATTGCAAAACAAATATGGAGGAGCTGAGCAAAGCCTCCCAATAATTTATATAACTTGATTTAAGGCATTAAGAGTTCTCCTTTTGTATGAAGAAATTAATAACAATTCAGTAAGAGGAAAGTAACTAAAAAACAAATGTGTTAATCCTTTATAAAGCTTTATCTCACAAAAATGCTTCCCTTGAAGAAATTATAAGGTTTTTAAAACATCCTTATAAACTAAGTGGTCCTTCACACTAATAAATACCATTGATGACATACAAAATCTTCCAAAATCATAATTAGTATTATTATAAACATCATGCCATTAATCCCAAAAAACTGAAGTCATAACTTTAAAATAGGTATACTTCTATTTAATTATGTTGAATAATGAATATATATATTATATATCATTTAAATCTCATCTTATGGAATACTTATTCTATGAAATTACAACTCCAGGAAAAAAAATCTATCTAATTCTCTGAAAGCCAAACAGATACTAATAAGCAAGAAAATTCACTTTTCCTACCTTAAGGTAACAGTGTGCATAACAGTAGTGAAGCAGATTATCAGATGGGTGGGTAAGGCTGCTGACCACATGCACCAACTGTTCAGCATACATTGGCACAGAATGTTCCAGATTAATTTTATCCACCAATATCTGAATGGATGGCAAAGGCCGAAGAGGCTGGAAGTTTGTAGTATTCATAAAGTTACCTGAGTTCTAGAAAATAATAGAGTTCAATTTTTATTTCAGGAAAACAGTGATTGGTGTGCAATGCCCTCTTAACAGAAGTCTCAGACTGGCATATTTTACAATGTTATCAAATCAATCTAGAAATGATGACTTTCTATGGGACTCTCTTACCATAACCACCTTCTATATATTTTTAAGTATGTTCTATATTGCAAAAAATGCATGTTTACTGTAAAATTATTACCATCCATTTAGCTCAACTATGTTTTCAATCAACTGGAATAGATCATTATATGTGCCTCGGCACATTTAAGGGTATTTTCCTAAGCTCAACCATTCCCAAATATTGTCCTAAATATCTCAGAGCCAGCCACCATCTGTCTTCTTGCCCTTCACTCACATTTAGATGACTAAGGACCAAGAAGACTACTCACACAAGAAGCAAAATTTGCAGGATGGAGAAATCTCTGATCCATATCACATCTACTAATAATCCATGCTGTAAGCTCATAAAATCCTAAGAATTTCAAATTTGTCTTGGTACTTTCAGTGTTACAGAACCTTCCCAAATAAGGAAGTTTCCAAGCTTCCAAATAAATGCAGGTAGATGGCAAGATGTCCAGGGTAACAACTCTGAATAGCAAGCAACCCCTTCGGGTCTTAGAAATAACTTACTCCCTTAAAATGCCATACGGTCATTCTCAAAGGAACAGTATGACCTTCCATCCAGATTTACATGAAAATACGTGGGAAGAGTGGTTTCACAATTTTGTCCGTCTTTCATTGTCACAATAATTGGGGAGCAATACTAGGATTTAGCAGGCACTGGTTAAAGATGGCAAAAGCTACACAATACTTATCCAGTCTAAAAAGTCAACAGTACCATTATTGAGAAACACTGTGCCTAAAATTGAGTAAGTTGAACCTGCCTGAACATGCTTTTATGACTGCTAAGTTTTAAACAACTGCTTTTTAAGCAATTACTTTACTTTTCCAAGTGATTTTATTTTGGATTACTGAGGTATAATATATGGTAAAGCAAACATTAAGTGAAGAACTCAACAAAATTTTACATCCATAACTACCACCCATTTCAAGCACTCTACAAGGCTCTCCTTGACCTCTTCCCAGGCAATATACCAGATCGCCGCCAGAGGTAGCCAATACTCATTCTCATTTCAATTACCACAGATTAGTTTTGCCTATTCTTGAACTTTATGGAACCATACAGTACATACTTATGACTGCCTACTTTTATTCAACATACCATTTAGAAAAATTATCTATGTTGTTCTATTCTTGAAGTTAACACTTATCATTACAAAATAACTATTTTTAAAAATATTTCTTGGTCTTAAACTCCACATTTTCTGGGATTAGACTAGCCATACTGTTTTTCCCTTGATGTGCATTTACATGCTATATCTTTATCCATCCCATTCTTTCTAACTTGTGCCATAGTTTTCAGTTCCAGAATGTTTTGGTTCTTTTTTTATGGACTGAGGTCTCTTCTGAAACCTTCCAACTTTTTGTCTCTTTCTTGAACTCATTAATCATACTTGAAGTTCATGTCTAATACTAACATACTTTTTCTCCACTGAAATTTTCCCCAGATGATCTCTTTACCCACCAGTGCAACTGTAAGTGGATGACAGGGCACAAACACAGAAAATGAAACTATTGTATCATAGTCAACTAACTCCCTATCGTGTTTCCACGAGTTGTTCTTATTTAAAGTTAGGACAGTTTTTATTTCTATAATTATCATGATGTAGGTATCAAAAGAAATATAACCAAAAAAACAAAGATAACAAATAACATCTTATTAGGTATATGGCAAACACAGAAAGCAATACATTGTGTATGGCCTAAAACAAATATTAGTCATCCAGGAGGTCTTCACTGACAATAATAGTTAACTACTGGGTTCCTAATATATGCAAAATGGTTCATACGTATTATCTCATTTATTTTAATCTTTTTAATATTTATTCATTTTTGAGAGAGAGAGAAAGCAAGCGCACATAAGCAGGGGAGGGACAGAGAAAGAGGGAACCACAGAATCTGAAGCAAGCTCCAGGCTCTGAGCCATTAGCACAGAGCCTGATGTGAGGCTTGAACTTGTCAACTGCAAGATCATGACCTGAGCCAAAGTCAGACGCTCAGCCGACTGAGCCACCCAGGCTCCCCTATCTCTATATTATTAAAAATAATTCTAAGAACTAAGTACTGTAAAGGAACAGCTCTGTGCCACCCTGACAATCTTACACAAATCCATGTAGACCACAAAGGCAAGATGCAGCCACAGCAGACCTAAGCCTTGGTAGAACATTCCATGACTCTCAGAACATGAGAAGATAGGTGGTCTTGCAAAGAACTTTTTTTAGGTTTTTTTTTTTTTTCAGGGCACCTGGGTGGCTCAGTCGGCTGAGCGTCCGACTTTGGCTCAGGTCTTGATCTCGCAGTTTGTGGGTTCGAGCCCCGCGTCAGGCTCCAGGCTCTGAGCTGTCAGCTCAGACCAATGCAGGGCTCAAACCCATGAATTGTGAGATCATGACCTGACCCACATTTGGACACCCAACCAACTGAGCCACCACAGCACTCTACTTTTGCAAAGAACTTCTAAAAGACCACTTTGCACCTTCTTCTCTTGAGGGAGATTGCTAGGAGCATCCCTCATTTGGGTGAGACATAGGGTTTCCACGTACTTCTCTCAGTGTACAGCTCTAGCTATATAATTGCTAGATGAATTGTAGCATTGAATTCTGGACAATAGGGTACCTTACCATGTATGCTGCATGTCATTTTGGCCCTTTGATTTCAAGGTTGTCCTGAAAGGGACACGGCAAACTGACACCATTAATCATTTGTTTTTGCTGTCTATATGTAAATAATAAACTATTTGACTCTATCTGGGCTTGTTGCTTCTTTACCAGCTAGCCGAATTTGTCAGCCCACTTGAAAAATATTTTTGTTCTTGTTTTTCAGAAATAAGTTTAGAAACAAAAGCAAGGTGTCATAGTTTGTATATGGACTGACCTCTATGCCCATGCTCAATATTTCTTTGTACAGCCTTAGCTTGAGATTTAAAAATATACATATATATGTATATATACATACACACACACAACTTTCTAAGAATTAACAATCATATTTACATTGCTTTATCACCATGGATAACTATATAAGCACTTATTCTTTTACTCAATCACCTTCTTTTTAGCAGAGGACCTGCAAATATGCATATATGAGAAATAAAGTAGTGAACTGTAAAATATACCTTTTCTCCCATAATAACAGGCAACAAATGATCCAACAAGTTGAATTCAGCCATGAAAATAGTGCAGGTACATTTGAGAAGAGTAATACTTGTATGTCGAGTAGGAATATATTCCTCCAAAGATGCCACTTCTTCTGGATTCAGTGTGGTTTTATTTTCATCCTTAATATCTAAAAAAAATAATGCAAATACAATAAGTGATGTAAATAATATTTTTAAATAATTGAATAATTAACTGGTTCCCAAATTTCTATCTTAAAATTGTATTTTTCAACAATGAAGCAGTTGAAAACTAATGTTTACCTTTAACAAATGTTACACTACTGTAGAATATAAATTTATGTCTTTACTATAAAAAAATTTATATATTTGAGCTTAAAATATTTTTTTAATGTTTTAAAGAAACTTTTAATCTCTTTTGTTAAAAAAAAAATAATAACTACTTCTGGTCATTAAAACGCCATTAAGATAATGCAAAAGCTAGCCAAAAATTGGAAGGTATTTGTTGTAGTTAGATAGACTCAGAGCATACTATCTACTGAAGGACTCAGAACATACTAAAAAATGTTTAATGCAAAACCTTAAAAAATCATTAACAAACAATTCAATAGAAAAACAGGCAAAAAAACATCTGAACAAGCAAAAGATAATATATCCAAATGGCCCAAAATTCTATCAAAACCTAGATAACATCATCAGGTATCAGATCAATGCAAATAAATGTAATAGCATTACAGACTCATTAGAATAGTTAAAATAAAAAGACTAAGTGCTGGCAAGCATGCAGACCAAACATCAGCAAACTTTTTACATGCAGAGCCACACAGCAAATATTTTATGCTTTGTGGGCCACATAGTCCGTCACAAATACCCAACTCTGCCACTGCAGCACAAAAGTAGCCACAGACAATACATAGCTGAATGAGCATGGCTGTGTCTTAATAAAACTTTACCTATAGAAACTGGATTTTAAATTTCATAAAGTGTTCATCTGTCATAAAATATAATTCTTTTTTATTTTTTCCAACCATTTAAAACACAAAACCCATTATCAGCTCATCTTCTGCACAAAAAGAGGCAGTAAGTCATAGTTTGCCCAGCCCCCAGTCAAGATCAATTAAAACTCTTCAAACTGCTGATAAGAGTGTAAAGTGGTTAAACCACTTGGGAAAACTGTCTGGGATTATCTTCTAAAAGTGAACATATGCAATCCTTTTACCTAAGTGATCTCACTCTTTTGCGCCCAACAGAAATGAGTACAGGTTTACCACAAGGCATGTACTAGAATGTTTGTGGCATCACTATCATAATAACCAAAAACCAGAAACTACTCACCAACAATAAAATGGGTAACTAAGTTACAGTATATTCATACATAGGGACACTATGTAACAATGAAATGAATCTCATAAACATAGTGTAAGCTCAAGCCAAAGACAAAAGATACATACTGTGTAATTCCTTTTACATGAATTAAAAAATAAGCAAAATAACTAAATCCATGGTGTTAGAAATAAGGAGCATGGTTACCCTTGGGGTCAGAGGAGTAACCAGAAGAGAGCAGAAAGAGGACTTCTGGAGTGCTCCTGAGTTTCCATTTCTTGAACAGTTACACAAATGTGGTTAAGTCTGCAAAATTCACAGAACTATACCTTAGGTTGTGTGTTTTCCAAGATGTATATAACTCCTCAACAAATAGTTTTTAAAAAATGGAGAATGGAGTACTTAAGGTTTAAAACCTATGCACTCATATCAAGCAGCTCTTACTTTGCAGTTTGGGTACGTATGAATTTGTTATCTTTAGTTTTAAAATGCCAGTCCCCACCCCCACCCCCAAAAATGCAGGTCAAGTATTAGTTACCACAGTATAATAACTACATAAAGTACAAGACTTACTACTAGTTCCTTAATCCACAAATCATAACACAAATAAAAAATGTGCATCATGATCAGTGGTCGATCATGTCACTTCTTTCAAAGTCTGTCAGGTTCAGTTAGTGGTATCTCATACCTGTTATTAACTCATGTATAGACAGCAAAGCATGTAGTTGTATTGCCTCCTTGTTTACCAGTGATAAACCTATGTGACATTTAACAAAAATGGGTAATTTAAACAGAACTGCAACCAAAGATGAATGTGCAGTGAAGAAACAGACTGGTGACATACAAGGGGTTACAGAAGAAATAGGTGACTGTGGGAATATCGATACTGTATCACTGGAGAGACTTGCTATGCAGCTAGGGGAACTCAGTGAAGACAAACTTATTGATGTTCAGGAGGAAAGTGGTTTTGATAAAAAGAATAAAGATGTCTGAAGATGTCCCAGAGGAAGTGCTACAAACAAAACACTTCCCATTAAAGGAACTCTTCAGAGGTGTTCACAACATTTAAAGTGGACAGGAATCTAATCCAAACGTGGAAGTGTGACAATTTGCTAAACTGTAAGAAGGAAAATCACTCAATATTCTAAGTTCTATGGCAAGGAGATCAGCACCATTTAAACTACTCTTAATTTTTTCTTTTACAAGAAACTGCCAAACTGTTTTCAGAGCGGCTCTATGTTATATATTCCCACCAGCGATGAATGTGTGACCCAGTTTCTTCACATTCTCCCCAACCTTTGGTACAATCACTGTCTTTTATTTTAGCCATTCTATACATACTATCCTAACGCTTGTAAGAGTGTCTGTAATGGAGCAGGCATTCAAGCAAGGTGCCAGAAATGAACACATAAATATGTCAAGCACCTATATGCACTAGGCACTGCGTTATATGCTATTACATACACTTATCTTTGAAAGTTGGTCCTATTAGTGTAACATTTAGGAGAACAGTAAAGTTGCAATGACAAAGTGAAATAAAGAAGTTTGAACAGCAGCAGCAGTTTACTTCTTTAACACAACAATCTAGTCTAAGGAGCCCAGGGTTGACACAGTGCTACCACTCTACCATAGACCTAGCCTGCTCCCATCTTGTTCTGTCATCCCAGAACGCAGCTTTCATATCACGGTCAAAGATGGCAGCTCCAGGTCCTGCTGTTATAATTTCTTCCAGACAGAAGGAAGGGGAAGGAAAGGAAGGAAAAAGGAAGGCTTGCACTTTTCCTTCTGTCCTGGTAGCCAGAACCTTGAGGCATGAGACAATACTTGGGATATATCATCTTTATTTCTAGCATAAAAATTTCTACCATAGAAATTTCTTTTCCCATAAAATAAGAGGCTAATGGATATTGGGGAGACAATTTAACCATCTCAGTCACAATAATTAAACTCATAGAGACAGAAAAATGAAAAGTCAGTAATGTTATTTAAATTTCCTAAGGTTAAGAAGCAGGAGTCAGAATTCAAACCAAAGTCTGACCTCACAGGGGTCCATTACTCTGCTATTATGCTACTATGTCCTACTCTCAATTGCTGTGTTTTAGGAAACCATGACACCTTTATGCCATGTAGAAGAACTTAGGTGCATAGCAAATTCTTTTTTACCAGTAAGACCTAAATCTCTTTGAATGCTAAGTGTGTATGTTTAGAGTCCATCTTCATGTCTGTTCCTCTGAATCCACTTAAGGGAAGAAAATGATATTTTAGGAATACACAGTGAAAAGAGTCCCAAAAAGGTATGGCAATAAAATACTGGCAAATAAAGTACTTAAACAAATAATTTCCAAATCGTGACCTCTCCCATAACTTCTACACACATATATATTCTTTAAATTAACAATAAAATACATGAAAAGCAGATAGGCCAACTAAACTAAAAAAGTATAATTTAGCAAAATACAACAAACTGGACTATAAAATCATTCAAATCAACTACCGGGAGATTCAAAATTAAGCCAAAAACAAACCTGGTTTTAGTCCACTATATGGTTCATACTCATGTTCCAAGGCACAAACAATCATTTTCAAAATTCTATGTACTGCGCTGCTATCCAAACGAAAATCTAGAGGACCTATAACAAGGCTTTTGGTAGACTTCTCCTGAACTATTCCCGTATCTTCACTTTTCCCTGAAGAAAAGTCTTGTTGATTTGCAGAACCTACAAGAAGCCAAATTTTATATTAATATTTTAAGCAATCAGATATACCAATTTTAATATTATTCTTATCCTCTTGGCTTATAGCTTAATGCCTTAATACCAATTCTTCATTGGCTGAATACATGGAACACTGCCCATCTATAATTTTCTCTATACCGATGAGACTGTATCAACAACAAAAAAACAATGATCCAAATAACAATTAGCCCTGTAATCTATTTAATATTACAAGAAGTGCTATAAAACTGAAACAGTCATTCTTAGAAAACTGTTCTCTAAAATCTAACTGGCCAATTAATATAAAATAATTCTATACGCAATACTATTATGTTGACTGGAAAACGTGAGTGAAGGAAGTTGCATGTTACTATTTTATCTTAGAAGTTTCACTGAAAAATAGATTGTTTACAATTACATGTTCAGAGGGTACTGTAAGAGGTGTATACTTAACTATGGAAATGAACAAGATATACTACTTGCTTTAAACTTTTTCTGGAATAAAATTATTATAGCCATGCTTCATACTGCAGAACCCAAATTCTTCAATCCCTTATCACCCTATATATTGAGAAGGAACCAAAGGCTATCTTCTAAGAAAAATCTTGGCCCTACCTACAGGTATTTCTCCCTATCTAATATGTACACTCCTTATAATAGAGATTCACTTTTAAAACATAAATCATCTGTTATAAGTGACAACATATGGTGATTTATAATTCTTTAATTTTTTTAATGTTTGTTTATTTTGGAGAGAGTGAGAGAAAGAGCACAAGCAGGGTAAGGGCAAAGAAAGAGAGAGGGAGACACAGAATCTGGAGCAGGCTGCTCTGAGCTGTTGGCACAGAGCCTGACACAGGGCTCAAATCACAAGCCATGAGATCATCACCTGAGCTAAAGCCAGATGCTTATCAACTGAGCCACCTAGGCACTAGGTAATTTTTTAATTCTTAAGCCATTTAGTTTATTTAAACAAAATAGGAAAGTAAGGCTTCCTAGCACTAATACCTTTAGAATCTAGAAAGGCCCTATTAAACACAAAAGTCCTGTATCTACACCTTCTAATAACTTTTTCAAGAATACATTTCTGTAATTTCAAACAAAGAAGTTCAGTTCAATCTTTAGTCTCAGTGCTGTAGACAAAAAAAATTATTCACATATTAAGGTGATCACACACAGACTTAAATGTCACATCAAATAAAACATACAAAGTTAATCTTATACATGATATGCATATATATTATATAAATAATAAAAATATATAGAGACAAATAATACTGAGTCACATTAGAAATTAGGTATAGGGGCACCAAAATTGCTCAATCAGTTGAGCATCTGAATTCAGCTAAGGTCATGATCTCATACATTCATGGATTCGACCCCACATCAGACTTTGCACCACTGAAGCGCAAAGCCTGTTTCAGATTCTGTCTCCCTCTGTCTCTGCCCCTCCCCCATTAGCGGTCTCTCTCTCTCTCTCTCTCAAAAATAAACATCAAAGTAATTTTTTTAATTAGGTATAAAAAATATACCATTCACATTAACAACCGCTGCCTTCCAGAGCTAAGCCAAGTAAGCCTGTTAGGGAGGGTCACTTGATGTCAGAACAAAAAAATTTTGGTTATAAATTACAATATGCAAAATCACGGAAAATGCCCTGCTTTGAGTTCCATAAGGGCTATTAAGGCTTCCTAAATAAATGTAGTTTTATCAGAAGACCTCTTTTTTTTTTTTAGTCCTCAAATGGTCTCTAAAATAATAGCAGCCCATAAGCTTCTAATTTTTCCAGATAATACAACTTGATTACAAGGCAGTTTAAATTTAGATGCCAGTGGCTTGTCTGAAACGTAAAATTGCAATGGGCTTCTAGCTAGACCTTTTCAGCAAGGTGTTTACTAAACTACCCTCAAGATGTTTGGGTCAAACCAGCCCCTGAATGTTTGGCTGCTCTTACTAAGAGTCAACACAACACCCAGGTAGCCCAGTGAAAAGAAAGGACTTCCCAGTCCCCTGTGACAGCCAGAAGCAACAGCATCTACACTGCCCCGCTCTTCCCGTACGTACTTATACCTCCTGACAGAAAACCATTCCTCTTCCCATTCTGCAAGCCACCAAAACTACCCCACCACGCCCTGGTCCTGTCCGTGTACACCTACCCCCAGCTGTCCTCTTTCCCTAGAGATTCACCTACTTTCTTCACCCACGGCTTCTCATTAAAGTCTGCTTGTAACTTCTATCTTAGGAGTCTTTTTTTTTTTTCTTTAAAGAAAAAAGAGTCTGTTTTAGCTCTACGCTATGAGCTAGAAAATTAATCCCTACCCAAAATAATGCAGGAATCAAGAATCCTTCTATTCCACCATTCCTTTCCATTAACACCAACACTGTCCCAAGACATCCAGATTCAAAGAAGCAATGAACCAGGATGCCTCTCTCTCATCCCTCCCTTCAATCCAGTAACTGAAGTGTTTCAATTCTACCTCTTTATAGCTCTCTAAAATTTTTCTTTTGTAGGTTATAGTTTCAGCTTTTATTTCAGGTCCATAAAAATGAAGTGCAATTAACTTCCCAAGTAAAAAAAAAAGATTAGAAAGGCACTGAACATAATAATATTCAAAGTTATATTAATAAGAAATATTTCAATTTAGTTTGTAAAACACTGAATGCTTTCAGGCAGCATAACAAAAAAATTACTGTCAAAAGATACTTATCAATATCAAGCTGTAGCACAGGAAATTTAAATGAATTTTTACTTATATGCCATTTCATTAATGTGGGTAAAGTACTAACTACTATGTCATTTATCACAATAAAAATAAATGTAAGGTTTTTGTACTGCATACTAGTTTCTTGAATTAATTAGAATACTATCATGAACTTATTTTAACACACTAATCATCTACTTTGAAATTTCAGAATACACTACAAACTTTGTGAAATTATTAGTGTAATATGTACTTAGATTAAATTTAGGGTATTTTGATATTTTGGACTACATCAACAAATAAATGTCAAGTGACACCAATGCTTGGTTTAAGCATTTTAGATAAAATATTTCTTTAAGTTATTTAATATTAATCTCTTGTGAGAATTCAAAATACTTTTCTTAGGTTCATTCTACAAATGTCTTGTCTCAAGTAATCAAAGAAGAAAATCTGGGGGCGCCTGGGTGGCTCAGTCGGTTGAGCATCTGACTTCAGCTCAGGTCATGATCTCACGTTTGTGGGTTCGAGCCCCGCATCGGGCTCTGTGCTGACAGCTCAGAGCCTGGAGCCTGCTTCTGATTCTGTGTCTCCCTCTCTCTCTGCCCCTCCCCGCTCATGCTCTGTCTCTCTCTGTCTCAAAAATAAAACATTTTAAAAAATTTAAAAAAAAAAAAGAAGAAGAAAATCTGAACACAGTAGTTATGAATGCAGGCTGTACAGTCTGACTTGCTCATCA
>PJEM01020766.1:0-12721 GCA_004023845.1 Helogale parvula
GTGAAGAGGAGGTCCATGAGCGAGAGCTGCCCAAGCAGGAAGTACATGGGCACATGGAGCCGGGAATCCATTGTGATGACCAAGAGCAACAGGCCATTGCTGGTCAGGGCCAACATGTACAGGACTGTGATTGTGGCACACAGCAGCTCAGGAGACCCACTGTCATTCAGAATCCCCATCAATATAAAGCCACTGTCCAAGGTGGAGTTCCAGTACTCCATTCTGTAGTGTTTCTTTAGTTGCCTAGAACCAAACACATTCTCAGTCAATTTTTGCTAAGGAGTTTTCTAGTTTGTAACATCACAGGCCCCTAATTAATCCAAATCTCATTTGAGAAAGCCACTTTTGGAATATTGTGCCCAACCCCAGAAAAGTGAGAGGAGACATGGATTTGGGATTGACAAGTATCATGAATCCACTGAGGCATTATCTTTCTAATTGAACACTGACTTTACCTCTTGATCTCTCTGTTTCTGAAATTTTTTTTAATTAAAAAGTTTTTTTACATTTTTTATTTATTTTTGAGAGACAGACAGAGTGTATACAGGAGAGGGGCAGAGAACGAGACACAGAATCCAAAACAGGCTCCAGGCTCTGAACTAGCAGTCAGCACAGACCCCGACAAGGGGCACAAACCCATGAATGGTGATTTCGTGACCTGAGCCAAAGTCGGACACTCAACCAACTGAGCCACCCAGGCACCCCTTGTTTCTGACAGTTTTAATTGTATATCGATGAAAGAACCGTATGAATGGAGAGCAGTCATCATAGTAATAACTAAACATTAAGAGATCACTACATGAAAGAATTATTCATGACGTCAAACCTAGACAAGTAGCTTTCCAGAATGATTAAAGTATCTCTCTTAATAGAAAGCATAATTCCAGTACATAAGCCTTTGATTATTTTTGTACCTATGTTTTAAGTATAATATTTGATGACTGATTTAAATGCCCGGTTAGTATCCTAACACACCTATTTTGAATATAAAACTCTAAAGTGGTACAAAATGTAATTTCAGCAAAACACTTCCACTTCATTTTCCATATAAGTTATATCCGCATATGTTTGCAGAATGCAAGACTATGGATGTAAGCACCATGGAAAGAACTATAGTACATCCACTTTATTCACCTCTCTGGGCTAGCTCCACACACTCGAGGAGCCTAAGAAAGAAGAATTCCAGACTGTCTCAGATTAGGGGCTGATGTGTTTGGCACAGTGTTGGTTTTATGAGCGAAAACTTTGGATCAACACAACATAGGTGGTTTTTTTTTTACAGGCTATGAAAACATGTGAGCCTGGGGGAACTCAAAAATCTGGTAACTGAGGGGTCTCTGCCCAGGAAGATCAGAGTGTCTGTATTTGGGAGAAATGGTGAAAGGTGCTGGCAACAAACAGCATGTGTGGTATGCTGTAATCAGGCTCATTAATCCTATCTTCCCTCTTGTGCACCTGACCCAGATCCCCACTCTCCCTCTTGCAGGACCAGAGTATGTCCACTGGATTCAAGAGCCGCAGAGATAGGGAGGATGTACTCCTGCTCTTGAAAGCCATGTTTGGAATGTGGTACCCCACCCCAGGAAAGTCAGAAGAGACAAGAACTTGGGATTGACAAGTATCAGTGGCATGCCTCATGGGAACTGGCAGATAAATCCAATTCTGAACATGTGTTAAAGAATCTGTAAGAGAAGCATCTTTCTCTAAATCTTTCCCCTATACTATGGCTTCTATACTTGCACATTTCTCTTCTGGGTACACAGGATTTTATTGGTACAAAGGTATTAGAGCACATGACAGGCATACCATCTGCTCTTAGATGGCTCTTTGAAGACATTTATTACCAGAGAGGTGCAAAAATCTCTGAGCAGAGGTCAGCAAAGCTCAGGAGTGCTACAGACAGGAACTGATACTTCCACCAGGATGCAGACACCCAGGCTGGGATGTGACAAGTCTCCTTCATCCTTTTCACTGATTTTCCTTCATGTTTAGAAAACCAAGGATGGAGGGCGTTAGGGTGGGGTACAGACCCCAAAGCGCTAGAAAACCTGGAAGACAGAGGAGCATAAATTCTTGGGGTCTGCTTTGGGCCCTGTTTCTCAACTCAGCATACCTAGAGGCTGCACACTTCCCTGACAGAGACACAAAGCCCTTACCTCAGGTAGTGAGAATCCCAGCTGCCCAACCTGTGGGTTGTTTAAGGGTCAAGTGTTTTCCTGCAGAAATGGGAAAGGGTGAGGCTTTTCCAGCAGTGCCCAACTGGTTTAAGTGTTGCTAAGTTGGGGTACGGGTCTGAGGAGTCTGACCAACATAGGTGCCAGGGCCCCTCTGGTCCTTCTGTTTCTCTGCAGCTCTTCTCCGGAGATGCAGTGGAGACACAGGGCTAGTTCAGTCCCTGGGTAGTTTCTGTGGAGCTATGGCTTCAGTGATGGATGTCCTGCTCTCACACCCACAGAGAATTAGAAGAAAGTGTTTCTCTCACTCTGTTCCTCAGGCCAAGAACCCATCCAGTTCTGGAGAAGTTGTCAGACTGAGTTCTTGGGTCCAGATGCTCAGACTGTCATTTACTCTTGCTAGGGTCTGGGAGCAAAGATAAGAGCAGCAGGAATCTGGAGACAGCTGATATTAGAAGAGCTGCCCAAGGGAGACCCTGCTGTGCTTGGCCTCACTGTCTCTGGGGAGGCTGTTCTGGCTCCTTTCCTATGACCCCACCCCCTCTACTTTACTCCAGTTGTACATTCACAGGGACTGATCTTCTCAGCTGACATGGCCTCCTCTGAAAATGCTGGTCCAGGAAACGAATGTTAATGAGTCCTCTAGGACATGTTTCCTGGCCTGGTTCCCTGCTCTTCACTGTCACTAAATGAGCTCATATGGGCCAGGTTTCTATCCTCCCCTAACGTGGCACTGATGGCCCATTTCTGAATTTCTGAGTGACAATCCAGGGTGCAAGGGTCCTTTTCCTGGTCACTGTTCTGCCCCAGATTTTAAGGTGGGTTTTTTTGTTAGCTCTAGGACATTCCCAGATGTATTCTGAGTAGAAGTTTACCTGTGTAATTATAACCTTGATTCTGAAAACTCTTTTTCACTGCCTGTCCCTTGTGCTCCGTCATATACATGTTCTTCTTGCTTTATAACCTCTCCCTCCAACCTCATTCAGCTTCCAAATATGAAAAAGATTTCCCTGTTCAGACAAACAACAATTTGTATTTTCTTTCCTTTGGACTGTATCTCTAAATCCTTTCCATGTTTTATCATAATTTTTTTCAAAAAGCATTTATAATAACTATGTCTAATTCTACTTTAATTGCTCATTCATTATACATTAAGAGAACATTTGCCACCTGCTACATCAGAAAACCCAGAAATAATGGTAGCATAATCCAATAAAATTGCATTTCTCAATAGTCCAATGCATATTTCTTATTTAGGGAGCTGTCCTTAACTGCTCTCTTCTGTGGGGTTGGGTGGGGACCCAGGCTTTTTTTTGGTGGAGCCTATCAAAATCTTCAAAAGGTGATTCCCATGTTGATGAGAATGCTCTCCACTCCAGGTAGTCTGAAAGGAAAGAAGTCCTACTGCATCAAGTGTAGGTGTTTTTATGGCTCAGACTTCACTTCATGGCACACTTCACTTCCGCATGGCACTCCTCAACCCATTTGTATCACCTCCTGCCAAGTGCCCTACATGACTGAACTGACCTACTTTGTCTCAAGATCACCAAATCCCTCTTTGCCAAATCCTATAATATGTACTATTTTGTGTTACTTGGTTTGTTTCAAACTCACTAAATTCCCATATTCCTCCTTCTTTTGGTGCAAAAACGCTAAAGGTTTGTTTGTTCCATACTAGCATGAATATTTTTTTCTTCTGATTTCTGTGTCAATCTGGTAGCACAGCACACTAGCATATAAGGTCAAGAAGGGCAGGAACTAGTCTGTTTTGTCCCAATCATACATATTTCTAGCTCATAGCATGGTAACTGCACAGGTTGGTACTCATTAAATATTTGCTAAATTAATAAAGGAATGAATAAATGAAGGTTTCTACCACAGCTGCTCTCAAATTTCAACTAAAATATCCATAGGAAAAAAATGTTTATTCAGGTCCCCTGCTAATTTTTTAATCAGACTGGTTTGTTTTGTTTTGTTTTGTTTTTTGGTGTTGAGCTGTGTGGGTCATTTATATATTTTTTATATTTATCCCTTATTGAATATATACTTTGCAAGTATCTTCTCCCATTCACTAAGTTGCCTTTTTGTTTCATTGATGGTTTCTGTCATTGTGCAGAAGCTTTTATTTCGGTGTAGTCCCAATGGTTTATTTTTGCTTTGTTTCCCTTGCCTGAGGAGTCATATCAGAATAGCTTATGTTGCTAAGGCTGATGTTCAAGAGATTACTGCCTATGTTTCTCTTAGGAGTTTTATTGTCAGATTTCACATTTAGGTTTCTAATCTATTTGGAGTGTACTTCAGTGCTGGTAAAAGAAAGTGGTCCAGTCTCATCCTTTTGCATGTAGATATCCAGTTTTCCCAGCACCATTAATAAAAAGATGGTCTTTTCTCAATTATATATTTTTGCCTCATTTGACATAGATAAATGATATGAGTTTGTTTCTGGGCTTTCTACTCTGTTCCATTGATCTATGTGTCTATTTTTTGTGCCAGAACCATACTGTTTTGGTTACTATGACTTTGTACTATATATTGAAATCTAGGATTTTGATACCTCCAGCTTTGTTTGGTATTTTTCCAAAGAACACATACAGGTAGCCAACAAACACATGAAAAGATGCTCAACATCCCTAGTTATCAGAGAAATGCAAATCAAAACCACAATAAGATATCACTGCACACTTGTCAGAATGGCTAGTATCAAAACGACAAGAAATAACAAGTGTTGGTGAGGATGTGGAGAAAAGGGAACCCTCATACACTTTTGGTGGGAATGGAAATGGATGCAACCACTGTAGAGAACAGTACAGAAGTTTCTCAAAAACTTAAAAATAGAAATAGAATATGATCTGGTAATCCCAGTAGGGATATTTATCCAAATAAATAAAAATGCTAACTCAAAAACACATAAATAATGCTCAGATAGTGGAAGCAACCCAAGTGTCCATCCATAGATAAATGGATATAAAAAAGATGTGATATATATCTATAGAGTGATATTATTCTGCCATAAAAAATGGTATCTTGCCATTTGCAACATGGATAGACCTAGAGGGTATTGTGCTAAGTGAGATATATCAGACAGAGAAACAAATACCATATGATTTCACTTATATGTGGAATCTAAAAAGCAAAACAAATGAACAAACAAACAAAACCCAGACTCATGGAGCACATTAAGTGTCCAACTCTTGGTTTCAGCTTAGGTCATGGTCTCATGGGTCATGAAATGGAGCCCACATCTGGCTCTGTGCTGACAGTGTGGAGCCGGCTTGGGATTGTCTCTCTCCCTCTCTCTGCCCTTCCTCTCCTTTCTTAAAAAATATAAATAAATAAACTTTTTAAAATGCATAAATATAGAGAACTGACAATTCTAGAGGCGAGGGGAGTTGAGGGATGGGCAAAATAGGTGAAAGGAATTAAGAGGTACAAACTTTCAGTTGTAAAATAAGTAAGTCAAGGAGATGGAAAGTGCAGCATAGGGAATATAGTCAATAATATTTCAGTAACATTGTATGGTAACAGATGGCGACTATATTTATTGTGGTGAGTACTGAGTAATGTATAGAATTGCTGGATCACTATGTGTTCATCTGAAACTAACATAACATTATATGTCAACTATACTTCAATAATAAATATTTTCAAAATTTTTAAATAACAGTAAATAGTAACAATATCTATAACACAATTTGGCAATCTCTCTATAGTACCTTTACTCTGTAATTGTTGTGAGATTAAATATTTGGTCTGGTAATAAGAAAGTTAGTAAATAATTAATTAATTAAATATTCATGAAGATATAAGTGTATCTCAAAGTTGACTTCAGGTCAGCCAATTAGACATAAGAAAAGTTATAGGATAAGATTTAGAAGAAATGTCCACCAACTCTATATTTTTATAAAGTACATATTAAAAAACAAGATTTGCGACGCCCGGGTGGTTCAGTTGGTTGCATGTCTGACTTCAGCTCTGGTCATGATCTCATCGTAGGTGAGTTTGAGCACCCTGATTGGGCTCTGTGCTCACAGCTCAGAGCCTGGAGCCTGCTTCACATTCTGTGTCTCCCTCTCTTTCTGCCCCTCCCCCCGCTTATGCTGTCTCTGTCTCTCTCTCTCTCAGAAATAAATAAACATTTAAAAATTTAAAAAATAACAAGTTTTACATCAACCTTGGGAACTTAAAATTTGATATACCCAAATAATTTAGGCCAAGTTTTATTTATGTTTGATTCCAAAATAAAGATGCTTCCCAGACTAGAAAATGGGAAAATATCATCTAATAGTACAAAAGCTAGTCCAAGTCAGTTTTCCCCATATCTCCTCTCCTTCTTTACCTCCTTTACTCAGTCACCCAGAAGATACAGTTTTCAATTAACATCAAAGGACTGAGCAGATAGCATGTATCTGAGACCATTTGTAGAAGGGAAACATGATTTATAAACAATGAGTGTGTCTGGGGCCCTCAGAAATTGACCCTGAGCAAGGATTTGAATGAAAAAAGTTTTAGGAAGTGATTTCAGGTAAAATTAATAAGATGGGGGAATGAGACAGAAAAGCAAAAGAGCAATAAAGGTTGTGTTATCAAGAAAGTTACTGTGGGCAACTGGATCTTAATCCTCCTGGAGAACTCTCAGAAAGAGAGTAGAACATGTATCTCAGAGGTATATTGCACCTAAAGTGTGAGGGATCTCACACAACTGTCACCAATCATCAGTTAAATCTCGGTTGCTGCAGGGGACATTAATTCCCTGGTCACTCTGGTCTTCTAGGCATGTGAGCAGAACTGGCATATCAGCCAAAGAAAGTCTGGATGCAAAAGATATAGATAGTGGCAACTGGAACAAGAAGGGTCACAAGGATATGTGGAAGGCATTGCCTTAACTGCTATATTATAAGACAATAATATTTAAGATAAATGACATTGATCAAAGGTATAGTCTTAAATTTACTACTAGAATGTACAAAATGAAGAGATTTAAAAAATGGTTGAATAATGAGTCTAATGGAGAGCAAATAAATATATCATGGTATATTATTTTTAAATGGTACTACTTGACTGAATTTCCTAGAATTTCAGGTAGATTATTGCATCTATACTTATATAATAGAATAGAAATATTATCTAAAATTCATGGAGATATTTTTCATATGCCACCAAATTCTAAACATTAGGGAGAACTTACATGGAAGTGATGAATAGATGATTTATCAGCAATAAACCTTAAACACTTCTATGGTATAAAAGAGAGATAGTTAAAAGATGGTGGAGAGGAATACTTTGAATATATTTTTTCTTCCATGAGAAAATAAGGTGCTTCTCCTCACCTTAAGTTAAGTGACAAGAGCCTCAAAAGTACTTTTGGAGAACTTCATGTGTCTTATCTGGAATTTGATTAATGTTAGCACAAGTACCTTCTTCAAAAATAAAAATCTAAGGGTCAGTTATGGACTGGTATACTCTCCCTGGTTGAAGAGAAGAGACAGAATTCCACCCTACAAAAATTTAACAAAATAGGAACAAGCATGACTCCATTTGGCCATATGTGAATCCTATGGAAGAGAATTAGCCAAGACTCTGTAAAAGGGACTCGGGCCAATAGAACCACTTGGTAGATTTAAAAGTGACCTCCCAACAGAGGGTAAACTATTAAGGGGGACCCATATGTGACCAGCTAATGGAGATAAGGCCCTTAAAATGTGATTACTTTAAACTTGGTGATTATGGTGGGCCCTAATCTATCTGAGTGGTGTCCTTATAAGAAAAGGAAATTTGGATACCTAAAGAGATATATGGGGTACATCATCCACAAAAAATTGAGGAAAGAAAAAGGAGGCTCTTGTCTCTTAACTTAAGGTGAGGGGAAGCACCTTATTTTCTCACAGAAGGCCCTGTGAAGACAGAGAAAAAGTTGCCATATGCAAACTAAGTAGAGAGGACTCAGGAGAAAACAAACTTACCAACACCTTGATCTTGGACTTAGGTCTTTTACTTTCTCTTTTCTCTCTTTTCCTTCTTTCTACCCATCCCCAATTTGCTAATCTCACCTTAATTCAGTGATTAATTTTTCCAGCCCAAAATATTTCTGGTGGTTGTTCACACCAGCCACTTTCAGTACCAAATCTTATAATGATATTTTGATGCTCCTGCCCCTATTATAAAACATTAAGGTTTCCATAATTGGTATAAATATTATGCTATTGTCCTCCAACCTTCTTTGGCTAACAGCCCTCTATAGATTCATATCCATTAGGAAGAAGGTTGGCAGAATCTTTATTCAGATTCCTTTCACGGGGGGTTTAGTGAAATGTATAAGGAAAAAGAAACCCCATTCAAAGCAAAGAGACTTGCTCAAGTTCCTCATGTACATGAAGCAATTTTAATTTTTATTACCACACCACCACTGCAGGCTTTCTTGAGAATGAGAGAGAGAGAGAAAGAGAGAGAGAGAGAGAAAATTTTGAAAGGATAAAATTGACATGTTGACAGGACTTATTCCTTGAGGGGGAATTATGTGTGATTTTGTTTTTTAATACTTCTCACATTATTCCTTTCATAATAAGAAAGGGAAACATTTAATTTTATTTTCTGGGGTTGAATTCACCTGTCCTCTCTACTCCCTCCAAAAGAAAGTGATAAATTTGAAAGCTTTCTCAAGCTTATTTGTATGAGAGACTGCAGACAACTACAAAAATGAGGAGGGCATGGAAAATAATTAGGTGACAGATGAAATTGGCCTAGGATAAAGTAATACTTAGTAAAGGGGTAAAAAGGAATCAGATTCAATAATATTTGTCGAGAACTCTACATAGTGAAGCTTGTCACAGACAACAAACACACATACACATGTAGGCAACTGTACATACTTGCACACTCTTTCATACCTACATGTGCTACGCATAAAATCATCCACAAAAAATGGAGGAAAGAGAAAGGAAAAAAAAAAAAAAGAAAGGAATGGTTTAGGAAGGGTCATGATGCAATACATTAATTCTTTACAAGGAAGGCCTGAAAGTTACAGAAACACTATAGGGTTTAATCACTTTTAACTGGAAATAAGGCAGTTGGAGGTAGTGCACTATGGGTATCATTCCATAGATCCCATAAGACATCTTCATGTCTATAAAAAATGCTGACTTTTTAACCAGTCACTGTTGATTTAGTCAGAAATGTGGAGACAGAACCTCAGCAAGCCCACAGGTGACTGAGTGACAACTTGGGCTTCCCAATTCATCAACAGGTGAAGGATGCTAGAAATACGTTCAGGGAGATTAATCAAAAAAATTTCCTTTGGTCCAATATTTCAAGGGTGAGTTTATTTTGCTAGGAAAATGTTTCCCTCAGGGAAGAAACTGCAAAAAGAGTCAATAAGAAAGCAAAAGAGTGCAAGACAGAATATGGCTCTCTGTTGTCCCAGAAGTAATGAAACCTTTTAAGGAAAACACAAAGTTTTCTGAACATGCTTGCACCGAATAGGCATTTGGCATTTAATGAATATGTGTGGAAAGAAAAATCAACTGGGGTGATAAAGTGAGGCGGGGAAGGATGAGGATAGTAGAGCTACTGTAATCAAAATCCTCCAAGTGCTTAAGAAAAATGTCAGAAATCACTGCCTCCGAAGGTAGACTATCTTCTAACCAGCCTCCTGAGAGCCCCCTTCACATCCTTGTTCCTCAGGCTATAAATTATGGGGTTCAACATGGAAGTCATAACTGAATAAAACACAGAGATGACCTTATCCTTTTCATTCATTGTCTTGGAATTGGGTCTCATGTAGGCAAATATTCCAGAACCATAGTAGAGAACTACAACAGTGAGATGAGAGCCACAGGTAGAAAAGACCTTGAGCCTCCCCTCCTCTGACTGCATCTGAATCACCGTTGAGATAATATGCCAGTAGGAGACAAGGATGAGGGAGAGAGGTGCCAAGAGGATAATCACACCCATTGAAAAGAGAGCCATCTCAGCATTGTAGGTATCTGCCGAAGCCAGCTTCAGGAGTGCAGGAGGTTCACAAAAATAATGATTAATTATATTCTGTCCCTGGTAGGGGAGACACAGTGTAAATGCACTGTCCACTGAACATACAAATGCCCCACTGATCCAAGACACTATGGCCAACTGGACACAAACCCTCTGGGTCATGATAGTGGAATAATGCAAGGGCTTGCAGACAGCCACATAGCGGTCATAGGACATCACTGCCAGAAGTGCACACTCTGTACACCCTGCTAGAAGGAAGATAGTTATCTGCAGTGAGCATCCAGCAAAGGAAATGGTTTTCCTTTTTACGAGAAAGTGGACCAACATCTGAGGAACGATGCTTGTAGAGAAACAGAGGTCAGCAAAGGACAAGTTTTTAAGGAAAAAGTACATGGGAGTGTGAAGTCGAGAGTCAGTTTGAATGAGGATTATTATAAGCAGGTTTCCAAGCATGGATAGAAGGTAAATGGTAAGGAAAACACAGAACAGCAGGATCTGTATCTTTGGATCTTGTGAAAGTCCCAGCAAGATAAATTCAGCCACAGAAGTTTCGTTTCCTTCTCCCATTTATGTTTATTCCTCTTTACCTGTCATCAGAAAGAAAACACATGCATTCTGAATGTTCAATTTTCACAATCTTTATAAACAAGCACAATGATAACAAGTGCACCTTGTTGGACTACTGGCTTTCAGATGCTTCCTAGTAGGTGCCAGTTGGCATTAGGATGTATATTGTTGTTACAGTTTTTAAGCATTGATCCATTTGGTAGGCTGAGTATCATACTAGATATGGCTTCTCAACTAATCCTGATGTCAACATATTTACATATTGCTAAACTACTATTAAGTTTTACTGGGGAATTGTCTTTGGTTCAATTTAATTTTTTCTTCTCAATAAATATTTTATATTTACCTGGATCAGCAGTCTGAGGATGAGGTGAATTGTTTAGTCAATAAAACCACTTTTGCTTTTATAATTCAAAATCAAAACACAAAGGTCAATGATAAATTTGTTCATAATAGAGTAGGAGTTTCAAATATGGTTTCAGAATCAATAGATAAACTACAGCTATTAGTTCTTGCTTTTTTTCCATAGCATATTTATTTTCTTTTTTTTTTTAATGTTTATTTTGAGACAGAGAGAGTGTGTGTGAGCACTGGGGATGGTGGGTGGGGAAGAGAGGAGAGAATTCCAAGAAGTCTCTAGGCTATCAGCATACAGCCTAGTGTAGGGCTCAATCTCATGTACTGTGAGATCATGACCTGAGCTGAAGTCAAGAGTCAGATGCTTAACCACCTGAGCCACCCAAGGCACCCCTTCCATAGCATTTTTAAAAGAGGCTTCTAAAGTAGCTATTCAAACAAAGTAAAGGAAGAAAAATATGTATATCTTCATGGATCATAATCCTAGCCCTTGTATAAATATTTCACATGACTAAAATGAAAGTAGCATGAAAAAATGTGATATTCCGAAATGTATTTAGTAAGACTTGAATGTTCAAGGCCCTATTCAGGAAAAAATAAAAGCCAGTAGTAATCAGGAGCTTGAACTTCTGAACTAGATATTAGTGAATTTTACAGCTCCATAAGGCCCAATTTCAGCTCACCCTGACCTCAGCTTCAGCTGTAGTGGACAATTCTGACTTGCTTGGCACTGCTGACATTCTACTTCAAGAACTCCCTACCTTGTCTTTTAGCATTCTGCCCAAGATGTTGGAAGTATAAGCAAGTTAATGCCCTAAAGGCAATCTTTAACCAGAGGGTAAAGGAAATTGATGAATAAAGACACCAGAGATTTCTGGGAGGCACTCTATATGATTCTTTAGGGTTGAGCTCTATGGAGTTAAGTCCCCATTCTATACCATGTTTATTATTATTACTATTACTATTACCATTATTATATCCCCTAAAGAGTTTTTTCAGAATTTTATTTTAGATGAATTCAGAATGAAACTTGAATAGCATAGATTTACTGTACATCTATTTATATACCGCAGCCCTCTAGAGGACCACAAACCATTTAGATATCTAAGATTTTTCTTCTAAGAACTTTGGGATTTATATTGCTTCCATAGAGAATGCATGGTCTAGAGTAACAACTTTAATATCCCAAACTTCATTGGTGTTTAGTTGTTTCACTCTTACTGTTTCCTTACACCACTTCCTGGAATCACTTTTCCAATAAGCTATCTGCACTAAAGTTCTCTTCTTAGTTCAGGAACCTAAACTAAGAGAACTATAGGACTGGAGATGGAGACCTGATGAAGGCAATATGACAAGGCTGCCCTTTTTAACCAAGGAGTTCCAGCTGTGTCTGATGATAATGACAAACAATGAACGCTCACTATGTGTCTGGCATAGTTCTATGTCCATCAACTGATGAATGGATCAAGAAGATGTGGTATATATATACAATGGAGTACTATATGGCAATGAGAAAGAATGATATATGGCCATTTGTAGGAAAGTGGATGGACCTTGAGGGTGTCATGCTAAGCGAAATAAGTCAGGCAGAGAAGGATAGATACCATATGTCTGCATTCATAGGTCTAACAGGACAGACC
>PJEM01020767.1:0-12718 GCA_004023845.1 Helogale parvula
CCCCTTCCCTGCTTACATTCTGTCTCTCAAAAGTAAATAAACCAAAACAACAACAAAAGCAGTGGAGGCTCTTCATCTCAAACTTACTTGATTTCCTGGTGCATTTGCATTTGGAATTGTTGGTCATGCTCTTTTCAGACGTATCCCTTAAGTGTGTGTGTGTGTGTGTGTGTGTGTGTGTGTGTGTGTGTTTGTGGTGTGTCTGCTCACTCACATTCATCGTTCAAGCAGTTATATTTTATTCTCCAAATGAAGATCGTGTTCCCCAGGGATACCATTCTGACCCCATGTTCTTTTTGTTGACATAACTTGTGCTTCAGTCAACAGGTTTTCATTCATAAAGACCTATCTTTCAACAGGTTTGCGTTCATAAAGACCCCTCCCGGCTCTGGTTAGTTTATTTAATATGGCTGTTGAGTATTCTTATAGAATTTGTTCTTTCTAAGCTGAGGGTTTCTAGATTCAGAGCTGGCTTGTTACATCTTTCTCATACTTCTTTGTCCACTCAATATACTTGTTGGCTTAAATATTATCTCAATAGTGACCCGTCCCGCAGGTCAGTCAACGCAGGTCCTGAGGGAGGGGGTGAGAATGGGGTAGGGCAGGGAGCACAGAGAATGGAGGCAAGACAAAGTCTCTGATCAAGCCTCGTTTATTGAGAGAATACACACATCTTATAAAGGGTAGAAGGTGGGAAGCAAGGCAGCTGACCTAGGCCGGTTGCTAAGAAACAGGGTCAAGTGATAAAGGGGAAACCGAAACTGCAATTTCAATACAGCGCCTGAGGGGCCGATAAGAAAGCCTAGACTGGCTGTCTCCAGCGCTGAGCTGGGGAGTGACACTGCCCTGCCTGCAGGCGGCTGATCTTTGTTCTTCTGGCAGCTCCCCACACAGTAGACTTTGAGCTGCTTGCTCACCTTTCTGATCCCCCACACTTCTGGGGGATCTTTTCTACTCTTCTCACATAGGGAAGTATCGTGACAAGTTCATTAGTTTAACCAACATGTTTGAGCAGCACTTTAGAAGCACTTTACAAAAACTGAGGCACTCGTGGGTGATACTGACTACTTCCTGGACATATCCTGACTACATTTCTATGACTGTAAATTAATGTAGAAGAGATTCAAGGGTTTTCCATAGACTTACTAGAGCTAGGCCCTCCATTGCCTTGTGGTACACTCACACTCTTCATAGAGGATAAAGGCAGTCTTCCAAATTAGTCTGGTTGGGAGTACTTTTTAATACATTATAAAAGGCTGCCCTTTCTTAGGCTGGCACAGTACAGAGCCAGGGCAAATGGTGAGCTGAGCATGAGTTGGATGGTATCTTCCATTGTTTCGTCAAACACCTTTCTGCAGGTTCATAATGATTCTGTCCATTGCAAAGCTTCAACCTACAGCCTGACCACCATTCCTTCCCTTCCAGATCCCTGTGATCCAGCTAAGCTGGGCTGACCCTGCCCTCCTCTTCTTTTCCACTTCTATACCTGTGTTCATTGTGTTCCTCTGCTTGGCATGACCTTCCCTCCATCTCCATCCTAATGTGGCATAATGATTTAGCTTACTTCTTCCCAAGCGCTTATACTGATTCCTTAGATAAAGTGAGCTTTTCTTCTTCCCCAAAGTGATACGTTTTGTCCTTATTATCATAACTCCTTTTGGAGTTTGGCAAGTATCTTATCTCAGCTATGAAACCTGAAGCATCGTAAGAGCAGAGATGATGTCTTACTCGTTTTTATATCTTCTGTGAACCTGGCTAACACAATAGAGATCTGCTGAATGAATATCTCAAACTGAGTCACAGGAAATGAGTTTATATTTGTAAAATGCTTAGTAGAGGGCCTTTCACAGAGTGAAAAAATGGTGCTATACAGGTGTTTGTTAAATAAGATGAAAGGTTGGTAGGACGCAAGTTTGGATTGGAGAGGACTATGGTTATTATAGTTAATGATGATTGTGTCCATAATTTATTAATAGACCTGGAGTATTTTCTTCTTCTATCACTAGACTTGTAATGTGGAACCGTGGATTGCTTTCTTCTTATATTCTATTCCTTTTTCTAATTACATATCATTTCTCTTGCAGTGACAGTTAAATCTCATTATCTGTAATGATTTATCCGTTTTCTTCTATAACTGTTTTATCAGTGACTCCTTATGTTATAATCTCATTATTTCACAAAATTATATCCTATTTGTTAGGAATAGCAACTGTTCCCAGGATTGCATCTTCTTCCATGCTCCTCTTCATCTCAGTGCCATCGTCTTTTGTGAAAAGATTAAACATTTTTTCTCTTCAGTTAGTCTTGTTCTGTTCACTGTGGCTTATATTATTTAGTGACTTCCACTATATGTTGCTATTTTACTTAATGAGTTAAATTCTATGACCAAACTATTGGTTTCATTTTTATAGTTCTATTTCTTTCAATAAGATGGAAAGCCCCAAAGAAATCTAAATTACCATATTGTCCCTTTCTTCCAATATGTAGTGTGCCTGTGATGAAATAGTGAATCTTCATTCCTTAATTGCTATTGAATATATTTCTATATGGGATTGGTTTTTTTTTCTTTCTTGATTGGAATATAGTTTAAGAAAGTTATAAAGTGTTCAGCTGAGTCTCCTAAGTGCATGTAGAAACAGAACATTACAGATCTTCATCATATATGGCCTAGCAAGTGAAGTTGACCTAAAATAAGCAAACAAATAAACAAAAACCTGAGTAAACAAATGATAGGAAATGGGTATAATCTGCTATTTGTTTGTATACACGGCAGTGTCATTTGAGACCATTTAACCCTGTTGGATTAATGACAAAATGTTCCAAAACCAAGGGATAAACTGTCTCTGAATCACTGCTTCTTTCACCCAGATGTAGCTTTTATTCCTTTTGATTTTAATGTAGAAATGCCCAAATACATGTGTACATTACATGAAGGATATTATCATGACCCCAGTGTGTATACCAGCAGTTTCAGTAATGACCAGCCTTGGGTCATTTTTTTTAACCTCACTCTGCCATCCATTATGGTAGTATTTTTTGATGTTTAAACATTTTCAACTAAGTAATAACAAGAAACTGATTTTTTAAAAAAACGTGAGTGCTGGGGCACCTGCAAGGCTCAGGGCGTTCTGCCTCATGATCTCAAGGTTCGTGAGTTTGAGCCCTGGTGTAGGGCTCTGTGTCCCCACTGTGGCTTGGGATTCTTTCTCTCCTATCTCTCTGCCCCTCCCTCACTCACAGGCTCTCCCTCTCTCGCAAAATAAATAAATAAACTTAAAAAGATAATGCTGAGTCCTAAGTGCCATATCTGCTGCTTGGCATAGTATTGATCTCTGGTGGAAAATGAGCAAAATGGCTTTTCTTGGACTGAAAAGCAGCTAAATTCATTATTCCGTTAGGAAGAGACGTTATCAGCCACCTGCTCATGTTTCTGTGTTCAACAAAATGGCTAGAATAGTTGTCTGGAGCCACGTTTTGGCTGTCTAATACAGCATCTAAGCAGCCAGATTCCACACAGTCTTTCTACATTAAGTCGTGGTTCTACCAAGATTTAGCCGTGATACATGTAAAAGTTACTTATCGTTTCTGCATCTCAGTCTCTTCATCTGATGATAATAATACTTACCTCATGGGGACTGCTATGAAGATTACATAAATTAATATAAAAATCAAGAAGAGTGTGTGGAACACACTTAAGTCATACATATATTCCATTATTCATTTTTTTAAATTACAAACCTCCCTTAAGTTAAAAAATGTTTTCAATGGTTATTTTTGAGAGCGAGAGAGAGACAGATAGTGTGAGGGAGGGACAGGGAGAGGAGACAGAGATTCCAAAGCAGGCTTCAGGCTCTGAGCTATCAGCACAGAGCCGGCTGTGTGGTTCAAACCCATGAACCGTCAGATCATGACCTGAGCCACAGTGGGCCAGTTAACCAACTGAGCCACCCAGGCACCCCCCTTTTCTCTTCTCTTCTCTTCTTTCTTTTATTTTCTTTTTCTTTTTCTTTTCTAAACCTCTTTTAAATTTGAAAGAGTGTGCATCCTTAAGATATTTGTGAGTCTTTGGGGATAACAATGAAAAAGTTTTAGGCACTTTAAAACTATAGCTGCAACGTCTTAACTCTGAAAAAAAAATACATGGTCTCCTTTGCTCCTAAAAATGGTATGAGGCACCTGGTGGCTCGGTCGTTCCTTGAGCATCTGCCTTAGGCGGAGATCATGATCTTATGGTTTGTGAGTTCCAGTCCTGTGTCAGGCTCTCGGCTCTCAGTCTGCAGTCCACTTTGGATCCTATGTCCCCTTCTTTTTTTGCCCTTCCCCCCTCCCATTCTCTTGTGCGCTCTTTCTCTCTCAAGATTAAATAAAACGTTTTAAAAGATGGGGTGACATGACTACTTTTCAGCATTATATTAAAAGTGTTTTAATTTAGGGGTGCCTGGGTGTCTCCGTTGGTTAAGCGTCTGACTTGATTTAGGCTCAGATCATGATCTCAGGGTTGGTGAGTTTGAGCCCCATATCTGGCTCAACACTGACAGTGCAGACCCTGCTTTGGATCCTCTGTCTCCCTCTCTGTCTCCCCCTTCCCTGCTCCTTCCTCCTCTCTCTCTCTCTCTCTCTCTCAAAAATAAGTAAACATTTTTAAGATGTGTTTGTTTTAATTAAATATTTCAGATTGCCCAAATCAGGAAAAAGTCTAGTCAAGACAGAAAATGTTAAGAATATAAAAATGAAAGGATATAGTAGAACAAACATGTCACTTGAGTTTTGTGGGATTCCTCCCAAATCTAAGGAAACACCATAAGAATACAAAGAAACAGAAAACATTAAAAGGTAGTTAGAATAAATGTCCTCATAACTCAAATTCTATTCCTCAAATTCATTCCTCAGTATGATCATTACATTTTAAAGACGTTTAGAAATAACAAGAATAAAAGGTGATTCCCTGGATAATTTGAAGAATCTTAAAAAACATGAAGAAGACGACGACAGAAGGAAAGAAAAGGAAGAAAGAGAGCAGAAAAAAAAGGAAAGCAAGAAAAAGAAAAAGTGATTCAAATATTTTTGTAAGGAGAGGGTCCTCAGAGCAGGCTGGCGTGAAGTGGTAATTGGAGCTGCCGAAACCAGAACATACTGGCCGAGGACTCAGCCAATCAGGAGGCTGAGAAGCACATTTCCATAATGATGATTGGCTGGTGGGCTGGAGGCTCGCTGAGCCGAGAGGATGGGTGGAGAGGATCCTGCCGGAAACAGCAAAACAACTTTCTGGCTTTCTGTTGTGCAGTCTCCAAAAGTTTGTAGTGATTCATCCTTTAGGAAAGCTTGTTTTGAAAACAAAAGAGGCACAGTTGTTCACAACAAAAGTGATCCTCGGCAGCCTAAGGAGCCGGATATAATGGTGCTCTTTTATTTTATTTTTAAAATAAACTTCAGTTGCCTGATTTTTTTTTTCTAACCAAGCTAGTGAGACTTTCTTAGGAGATGCATAAGGGTTTGATTTACATTAAAATTAGACAGGGGTTAGTGTTTCTGATAAGTGGCTTTGCTTTATTCATCTGGCAGCTCTGTGAGATCTGTACAAATGGGCTGTAGTTTATAAAGTGCAGAGAAATTCTGAAATTCTAGGGCCAAAAGTACATGAAATACTTTCACAATTAAGGGGACTCTGTTACTGTTTCCAAGAAGAGGCTGTATTGGGAAATTTTTTTTCTTGCAGTCATATATGTGTGAAAGCTAGAGATGTATTTACCAATGGATTTTGTGTTACTCTTACACAATTTGACACCTATGCTAAAAATTCACTGTCATTAAGGTTCTAGAGATTTTTTTTTTTAAGCGGCGAGAGGAGGAGTTGAGAAAGCAAAGAAAGGAAGAAAGATGGAGTGGAATGACAGTATCTTACTCCCTTTGGGCCCTTTCCTGCTGGGTGGCATTGTCTTTGGTTGGAATTGTTTTAGATTCAAATAGAGCAGTGACAACATTTCACCTACAAGTTTTAAGGATCATTCTTTCCACAGACCATCTTTCTGGAAATGAGAGTAATTCTATAATGCAGATTAAGCAGAAGTATTTTTTCAGTCTCTCCCAGTGACCATTCCTTGGCTAGCTAACAGACCAGCCATTCAGAAGCAATTTTCTTCAGGCTGAAATTATGTGCTGACCGTAGCAGAACACTTCCCATAATAACCCTTCCCCCACCCAACGCTAAATACAATCTGTCTCCTACTCACTGTAATAACGTGCAAATGACTGTAATTTTGCAGACAAGAAACAGCCCAAAGTGAAACGTGTCTAAACAGAGGTCGATTTGAAAAATCAGGGCTATTACCTAAATCTGTAAAATACATATTGTAATAAAACCAGCAACAGCAATCTCCAATAAGTAGTTTTAAAAAACGGTAGCTTGTGTTTTGATCTTCTTTATGTACCCGGTCTCCACTGGCATAAAAGAAAAATCTCTTTCCAGAAATGGTTTCATTACATGTGATGTAAATTGCCTTACTTTGCTAACTGATCCGAAGACCTTGTTTGGGCGCCCGTTCAGGCAGAGGAGCGCGCACCAGCAGCAAGGGCGTGCTCCGAGCAGAGGTACCATTTCAGACACTTAACACTGACCTACATTGCGGTTCTCTCATTGTGAACAGTATACAAATGTTTTCCTTCAGAAGAATGCACTGTTGTGCAGTATTTGCTAGTTTCTTTAGAACTGCAGGGCATGAAAGGGACAAGATTTGCTGTGTTTTCTTTTTATCTTCTGAGTTTGAGGACTGGGAGAAGGGATGGGGAAACACACATAGAGTGGGAAGCATCTTCTTTAATAATCTTTATATTCCTTTATGGTTAAACTTCATTGTAGTCTTAAATCAGAGCCTGGGAATTTTGCTTTATATCATTTCAATTTGTTGAAACAATGCTGGGGTATAAGGATTTGTGAAGACAGCCATTAATCTCCTTCCCCTCAATGGAGGGACCCTTTGTTAGGCTCTCAGGAGTTTAAATGGAAGGTGAATAGTGCATAGAAATGACCTGAGACGTTAACACAGCTGTGTTACACAATGTGTGTAAATGTCTGTATTCACAAAACGGGTATCAGAATGTCCACAAGTCTTCCGTGGAAGGGTGAACACCATCAGTGTATTTCCTTTACAAATCCCACCTTACCCCCCCTGCCCTCTGCCTCGACCACACCCCCACCCCCCAGGGAAGGGCCTGAAATATTTCTGTGTACAGTCCTCTCTTTCCAGTGGACATCTGCTTCTGGTCACTTTATTTTTGTCCAGCGATATTTCAGGATATTGCAAAAACATCAAATGCTTAACCAAGAAAGATTGCTCATCTCTTTTTAGTGATCTTTGTCTAGAGAGCGATATTGTTAAAAACACTCCACAGAAACTCAAAGTGGTTTTAGTAAGCAGGTGTGAAAAGGCAGAGAAACATTCTCTAGAAGACCTTCTGCAAGTGGGAAGCTAGGATGTTACCAGTAGGTAAAAAGACTGAGGACCTAGTGTTTGTGTGGGTGTTGAAATCGCCAGCTCTACCTTCCCTAGAAATCAGGGCATGTCACCTGACCACTGCCTTGAGGCGGGTGTGTTCATAAGCAACCCCAAACAGATAAGAATCTTTCTCGACAGTCTGCCACAGAGTTTCTCATTATGTCTAAATTAAGTTCCTTTTCCCATACACGAAGCCCCTTTCCAGGTGGGTTTCATTCTTTATAACTTTGCTTTCCACTGTTTCCACTTGGTCTTGTGTGAATAAGCGTCAGTGTTGGCAGAGATCGAGAAACGCTGCGAACAGAAAGAAATAAGAGCTCAAGAATTTTTTTCTGATCCCTAATACACCACAATTCAGATGAAATAGGTACCGAAGACAGACCTACTGCTGTGTTTTTCTGTGTTATCGCTTGAAGACCTGGCCTCAGCATTGAGCTCTTTTGCTCTTAAAAAAGTGGGGGAGAGGGGAGAGTCCTAGGCGGAAGTTCTGCCCCTTGTAATCAGTGAAGAATGTTTTGGGGCAGGGCTCTTGGTGGTGGTGATTGGAGAAGAACATTCTTTACCCCCTTTACACTCTTCTTCAGGCCACTTCCAATGGCGGCTGCCTCCTCCCCTCTACCACATCTCTGGGGAGACACGCACTAAAATTACGAGGTGGGCATATGACACAGTAGTGTGTCAGCATTATCAACTATGTGAATGTGGGTATGAATATGAAGACTGGCGCGGTCCTGTTATCTTGATAAGAGCTAGAGATGTTCTTCTCTAAAATCCGAGAACTTCCGGATTTTTCCGGATTTTTGCGAGGGGAGTAGCTCTGACTTTCTAAGGCTGGTAGTTAATTATCTTAGTTTCACTCATCAATTAGCTGATAGCCCTCTGATGTGTCTTGATTGCCCCCTTTGTCACACAAAACAAAACAAACACACGCAAAGCCAGCATAACAACTCTGGCTTATTCAAATCTTTGGGAGAAGAATGGGGAGAGCAGGAGATGGGGGTGGGGTGCAAACGGAGTGTGGAGATGTCGGGATGGCAGGAAAATGGTTTGGGTGAAATGCTTAAGTGAGTTTGGCATCAGCCTTTACCTTTGACCAGTAGGGCTTCCTTAAGAAAAAAGTTTAAGGTTGAAGGGTAGGTGGTAATGTTAAGGTTAGGTCAGATTATTTGAGTATTAGAAAGTCTGAGCTTTGGTTTTAGTTATACTGAATCTTTGCCGTAGACCCAGTGATCTGCTTTTTCCCAAAGCAGTGGTATACGGGTGCTCCTACCCTTTCCAACTTCACTAAATTCAGGTCTTCTTTTCTGTGCTTTTTGAAGTCCAGTTATTGTAAGAGCTGGTCCTTGATTTTTCTAAGTGGATGTAATGTATGGGGCAGCCTCGGTCTTCCAATGGCTGAAATGGAGCGCGTACTCCGGGGACACTGAAAGTGCCCGAGAGTGATGGGGAGGGTTGAGGAACCACTCTTCCAAAAGAAAAGTTAAAAAAAAAAATCACCATATCATGCTATTATTATCAATGGGACATAAAAAATAGTGAAATGTACATTCAAAAATAGAAACAAACATCAGAGCTAAAATGGAGGGTGGCTAATTTGCCCCATTTTCTTTGTTGATACACAGCATTGGTTTGAATACAGATCTTATAAGGGAGAGCTAAGAACTATTCTAGATTGCGTTCCTTTCATTTATATACCTCAGGAAAGGAGGCAAAGTGTTGTTTATTACAATTTGCAGCATCAAATTGAGTTTGCCGTGGGTAGTGAAACAACTAATTGCCATTTAAAAAAAAACAATCTATTGAAAGCTTGAACATGAGTCAATAGACATTACTTAAAACATGTGATATAAATATTTTTATTGACCCACGAAGTCATCACTGAGTGTTTACATCATAAGCTGTCTTTTGCTACCACTAATCCACTTTATATGTCCGTTTGACTCTGAAGACACAGCCTCAAATTGTAATTGTCATGTGGAAATTACAGCCATGCTGGGTCTTTACTGCTTGGGATCATGATGCTTTCTGTGCAATTCAGAGGACACTTTGACTTTAAAAATTCTACACTGTAGCTCCTAAAAGTAATGGCAAATAACAGTGAAAAATTAAAAATAAAAGTGCTTTCAAGGCTTAATATATATACATACATTAAGTATACTAGCTGTTACAGTACAATACTGCACTTGTTATTTTATATAACCTCTCTTATCCTGTGACCTCAGAGTCCCATTAACTTGGTTGTTTGCATTCATCCTGTAATAAATTGTAAAATATTTCTCTATTCTTGGAGGATTGATCCGGTAGCGGTCAGAGGACTTTGACACTCCTTCTCCGTCCGGCCCCCCTTTCCCCAGATAGGGTGAAAGATCTGGGAGAAGGGGAACTCTGACCATCTTTCCGTTTAAAAATGCATACTGGGACTGTTTAATGGGTTAATCTTTCTAGTGAATTATCTCCCACAAATCGATTTGGTAAAAAATGAGGCTGGCCCGAGGTGTTAATATGGTTGGCTGGGACCTTATTCTATTTTTTAATTTTTTTGGAGCCGCCTAGGACCAGGTGGAAAAGATTTGTTACAAATTCCAGGGAAGAAGTGTTCACGTAGTGGTTAAATGGTTGCCAGCGTTCACACTTCAGTGCTTGGACAGCAGAAGACTGGAAACAAAAGGGTTACTTGTTTCCCCACCACCGCCTTTACCCCCAGATCGATTTTTCTTATTTAATCAGCGAGTAAAAAGAGAGACACGGGGAAAAAAAAATTGGAAGAGGGGCAAAGTGGTGGGGGAGGGTTGAAAGCCAGAAGCCGCAGTACAGAAAATCAGTCTTGGGAGTTCGCGCTCCCGAGTCCTTGCAGCTAGGAAGGGAAGCCTGCAAACGCTCGCAGTCATTTCCACGCAGCCAGCCTCCCTTTGCTCCTCGCTACGCGCTAGTGGCTCATTTGGCTTCCCTCTGCCACCGAGCGATCACATACATTATTTCCCCCAAGATAACACAATCAAACTTGTATTTACCGACATCCTTTCCTCGCAGCCTGTTTGAGATTTGTTTTAATAAATAAGTGTTTTATGTGAATGATGTAGTAATTGAAACGGGCGCACCATTTCTTTTTCCTTCTTACTGCAGGAGGTTCCCCAGCCCCAATCTGGTTGGAAAATAAAACGCTTTGTCTCCACAACCACCCCCCACCGCACCCCCACCCGCTCGCAGTGTGTGTTTTATACGTGTGTATATCTCAACCCCCTACAGTAGCCAAGAGAAAGCAGCTAGCCAATGAGAGAGCCCAGTTTCATAAAAGCTGCTCTCTGATTGGCCCGATGCGAAAGGGCAATGGGAACAAAGAAAAGTCCCTTTCAGGTATAGAGGCTGAGAGCTCCTTTTGCTCCACTCCCCCTGTGTGTGTGTTGTGTTTCAAGTCCTGATTTCAGTGTTGCAGAACAAGCTTGTTGTGTGTGTGCACCAGGGGGATTTTTGTTTTCTTTTTTTTAAATTTTAATTTTTGCTTTTATAAAAAAATACACAGGACGGTCTGTGACATTTGATGGTCCATCTTCTTTACTAATAAATTTGTTGAAGAGATTATAATTTCCAAAATAAAGCGGCTGCAACCAAACACATTCAATGCAGTTAGAAGGAAAAGGTCAACTCGATCCAATACAGACCGTAAGTACGGTTGCGTGGTGTGTCTCTATATAGCACTTAGCGGGGACTTCATGCAGGGGAATGTGCGAGTTTTATGCATTGAAATGAGGAACTAGTTACAGGGTTTGGCTTTTGCATTGAGAACAACAACCCAAGAAGGGTGAATTTTATTCAGTGGAGGGTGAAGCATTTGTAACTTCTTCACACAAATTAAGCTTGACTGGGCACTCGGGGTAACTTAGAGTAAATTACCTTTTGGGCTGTAGCCCAAGGAGAATAAAAGTGACACAGTTACATATCCTGATCTGCAGTGTCCATTCCTTAGTTAACCTGGCCCCCTCCCTCTCCTGTCCTAGCTGGGCAAGACCCTCTTCCAAACCGAGCCAGAAAAATGGGGGCAAGGGCAGAACAAGCCGATTTCTATCTCTTGCCACAACCTAGTTCCCAATAATTTAATATTAAACAAGGGAATAGTCACCCATTACATGTAATGGTTATAATTACCATTTTCCACCTCCTTAAAAAAGCAAGCAGCAAAAACACCATTAAGGGGAAAAAAAAGCCCCACCCAACCCAAACAAACCCACAAATAGAGCAACAATGGTGTGTTTATTACAGGACCTGGCTCGCGAGCTAGCAAAATGTTTTTCTTTGTTTAAGACGTGAGGGGGGTCCCTAAAACCCAAGTACCTTGGGGGTGCCCTCCCCCCCCCTCTGCTAGGCGTCCCCGTCCCTGGCCCCTCGGGAAAGCCGACAAATTGGAGAGAAGTTGAGGAGAGGTTTATAAGGTGTTTCTTTAAAACATCTGCTTTGCTCTTGTGCTCATTACATTTCACTCCTTCGAACTTCCGAGAGCCTAGATCTGCGAGAAATGTTTCACATTCATAACTTGTAGCTGCGCCCACTGCAGGGGGGTGGGGGCGCGGGGAGGCGGCGGCGGGGGGGTGGGGAGTGTGTGCAGGGGGAGGGGGGAGACCTTCAGCTTTTTTTTAAAGACCAGATCAGTATTTTCTTGATACGCTTGTCACCATTTTTGTTCTCACGACAACCAATTGAGCCCTTGATCCTCACGTGATGTGAAAGGCTTGCACTGTAACAAAATCGCTCCTTTTAGATGGTTGGTTGTTGCTAACTCGCCCATCCCCCTCTCCCAGCCCCGACATTTCCAGCAAAGCGACTCTCCACTTCCAATCCATCAACAATTCATTACTGCTTTTAGCTTCCAAACGCCAGCTAATTAAAAATACTAAGCCAAGCTCCGGGGCCATCTGACTAAACACAGGAGGGGGTGGGTGAGAGAGGAGGAGGAGAGAAAAATAAATAAAAGGGAGACGCACCGTTTGCTGCGACTATCAATGGGAAAAACTGTCCTAAAAAAGGTCGCCTAAAAGAAAATATTTTTTGACTCTAATTATCGAATTACCACATGAGTGATTGGCTTGAGCGACGGCGGATCCCCCCCCCCCCCCCCCGCCCCGGGGACTACTAGGAACTGGGTTCCTTTTTCTTAAAACAACATAAAACAGGAAAACATCACATCCTTTGGGTTTCGAAGACTGAACCAATTTTAAACGCCGTTATTTTCC
>PJEM01020768.1:0-12747 GCA_004023845.1 Helogale parvula
TGTCAAAATGCCAACGAGGTACATGCCTGGTGTCTCACTCTACTCCCCAAGTGAACTTCAACAGTGTGCCAAAATGCACCCTTCCTTTCCCAGTTATCCAAAAGCTTTATGGTGTGTTGAAGACCCCAGATAGTTAGTTACATAGATACCTAGCTATCTAGCTAACTTTATGATGAAGTTCAGGTACATTTTACCATTTTGGAAATTCATAACCATTCTTTGGTATCTACTTCTTGCCATATAATTATCTGTTGTGCCCCTATATCTTTATGTCTCTGGTTTCAGGTTTACAGTGTCTGCGTTCACTTCTTATTTTAGTTAGACTTCTCTATCATTCTGACTAGATATAGGTCTGTTGATTTTGGGAGGCTTTTATGAACACCAACTTTTCCTATTGTACATTTCTTCTGTATTTGCTATATCCTCTATTTTTCATTTCTGTTTTAGGTTTAAATTTCCTTTCTCCTGCTAATTTTGAGCACATAGGGTCCTTTTCCTGATTTTCTGAGGTCTAAGAAAGTGATTTGTGGTACAGCAAGATATGCTACAGAATTCTCTATTAAGTTCCTTGTGGGTAAGTTTATGTGTCTCTGGAATAGTGAAGACCTGGTGATTTCTTCTCAGTTATCCTCCTGATGGTCACTGGTTGATTTTAAGGTCATATATTAGAAGTTGTCAGTACATTCATCTGAGAGTAGTCCCTGGAATGACTTTACTTTCCTTATTTGATCTCTTTCAGCTGTATTTTCACACAACACTCAGACATTCCTGCCAAAGCCTTGCACAGGAGAATATTTCCAAAAAGTGTCCGTGAGTAGATATAAACATAGTTCCCTTGAGAATGGACACTTAATGACAGACTGGAACAAGGATGGGGAGAGTGAAGGCCATCGAAGACATCCGGGAACTCCCATTCAAGAGAATGATTATGAATGTAATAAAAACGGGGAGGTCTTTTATCAAAGCACCAATCTTACTACACACGAGAGTATCCCTAAGAGAGAGAATCCTTACAAATGTAATGAATGTGGGAAAATTCTTAACCAGTCCTCCCATGTTGGTGATCATCAGAGGACTCATGTGGGAAAAAACCATAACCTATATAATAAACCTGGGAACACGTTTGGTCATTCATCAAAACTAAATACACAGAAGGCAATTGGTACTGGAGAGAAAAGGTGTATAGGTAATGAATGTGTCAACGTCTTTGACCACCAGCAAATGCATTCTGGACATAAACCTTACAAATGTGAAGAATGTGGCAAGACCTTTAAATTCGGCTCAACCCTTACTCAACATGAGGTAAATCATACTGGAGAGAAGCCATACACATGTAAGGAATGTGGCAATGTCTTTAACCAGTGGTCAACCCTTAAAGAAGACCACAGAAATCATACTGGAGAGAAACCTTACCAAAGTAAAGAATGCGCCAAGGCCTTTCTCTGGCCCTCAGACCTTATTTGACATCAGGCAAATCATACTGGAGAGAAACCTTACCAATGTAAAATATGTGACAAGGCCTTTAACAAACACTCAATCCTTACTCAACATCACAGAGTTCATAGTGGAGAGAAATGTTACAAATGTAAAGAATGTGGCAAGTCCTTTACCCATCCCTCAGGCCCTAGTAAACATCACAAAATCCATACTGGGGAGAAACCTTACCAACGTAAAGAATGTGGTAAGGTCTTTACCTGGCCCTCAGACCTTAGCAAACATCACCGAATCCATTCTGAGGAGAAACCTTACGAATGTAAGAAATGTGGCAAAGCCTTTAAATGGTCCTCAGCCCTTAAACAACAACATCGAATCCATACTGGAGAGAAACCTGACCAATGTAAAAAATGTGGTAAGGCCTTTACCCAGCATGTACACCTTACTGAACATCACAGAATCCATACTGGAGAGAAACCTTATGAATATAAGGAATGTGGCAAGGCCTTTACCTGGCACTCAGGCCTTATACAACATTATAGTTTTCATACTGGAGAGAAACCTTATGCATGTAAAGAATGTGGCAAAGTTTTTCACTGGCCCTCAGCCCTTAATCAACATCACAGAATTCATACTGCAGAGAAACCTTAGCAATGTAAAGCATGTGACAAGGCCTTTAGATTCCTCTCAATCTTTACAGATCATCACAAAACTCATACTGCAGTGCCACCTTACAAATGAGACAGATGTGGCTAAACCTTTTACTGCCACAAAAGCCTTACTGAACATCACTGAATCCATACTGGAGAGAAACCTGACCAATGTAAACAATGTGGCAAGCCCTTTAACTGGCACTCCTCCCTGATTGAACATCACAGAACTCATCCTGGAGCTGAACGTTACCAATATCAAGAATATGAGAAAACCTTTCATTACTGTTCAACCTTTACTTAATAACACAGAATTCATACTGAAGCAAATCTTCTAAATACTAAAACTCTGACAGAATTTGTAAGGACCCCTCAACTCTTATTCCACATCAGATAATTCATATTGGAGAGTAATGATTCTCATGTGGGAATGTGGCAAGACCTTAACGCAATGCTAAACCCTGAATCCTCATCAGAGAGTATATACTGGCAATGATTTTATAAATCGAATTTGGCAAGCCCTTTAATCAGTACTCAAGCCTTATTCAACATCACAGAACTCTTACTACAGAGAAAACTTAGAAATAATGTGGTAAGACATTTCAGAATCCTCAAGAGTGAAAGTGTAAAATGTAAAGAGAGTGGCTGCGTCTTTAACTGGTAATCAGTCATGACTCAGTATCACCAAATGCATACTTGGGGATAATGTAGGAATAAGGAAAGACCTTTATAGATATACACCTTAGGAAATATCAGCATACAGAGAGGAAAGGAACTTGAAAGATAGAAACATTTAGAAATGTATTTACCTAATCAACTGTCAATAAATGTCACAATTCACAGTAGAAACGAGTACATTGGTCATGCTATTCGGACATAATTCTCCATAAAAATAATGTCACATTATGGGATAAAACAAAGTTGAACACTTAGATATTGTATACACTGGTATACCTCAAAATATACAAGGGGTGAATTTTTGCACAGGAGTAATAAATTTCAATGTGTTTTTGTTTTACCTTGGCCCTCTTTAAGATGTTGACTACCAAGTATTAACATATTTCTGCTCTCAAATCACTTCAGAAAATCCATGTATTCCCAGTGGGTGTGTGAAAGTAGGTGGCTGATTCTTTATGCACCACAGACATCCGATGCCCTTCCTCCTTAGGTGGGACTCCTGTGTATCTGATTTTCCATGGAAGATGAAGGACAGTATGATGTACCATCTATGAGAAAAATCTAAGTGGGAAGGTTGTTTATGCTTCTAACATTGATGTAAGTTACTAACTAGGTGTTCAGAACATCCAGGAACATTCTTGTCCATGTATTAAAACTAAAAAAAAGTTTTCTAAATGTTACAAATAGAATGTTTTGCTTACTGGTTTTTAAGGAAAAAGAGGTGGCAGTCCAGTTATATACTGAGGCATCTTCATAACAGCAGTAGCTGGAAGTAGAGACTATCCGTTGATGTGGTTGAAATGAAGAAATCTTCACAGATATCAGAAAGAGAATAGCTAACTCTTCCCTAAAATGGCATTGGATTGTACATTCATATTCTTTAAGAATTAGTTCAGGTCTTAAAGAGTTTTAACATGCAAAATGAACGTGTTAACAATTTAAGATGTCTCCTGTAAGCCTCCCAGTAACCACAAAGTAAAAACCTGTCGTAGATATACAAGAGAGAAAGAGAAAGTAATCCAAGTATACCATTCTTGAAAATCAACAAAAAGACAAAGAGCAAATGGGTAAGAAAGGGCCCAATAATTCTATAACAGCTAAAAACATGAAAAGAATGACAAGAGTAACTCCATCCATACCTGTCTCAATACTTCCTTTAAATAGAAAGTGCTGGGAGCCAAAGGCTGAGTTCAGGAACTCTGGTGGAAGGTTACAGAAAGATAAGCAACAATAGAGTCATAAATAACTGTTGGTTCCAGGAACTAAGATTACCATCTGTCAACATTTGGAAATTCCTTGGTCCTTTGTACTTCCCCTGCATGAGCATATAAGCAGCCTCCATAGTTAAAAATGTTAGAGCTTGATCAGACCTCCTGTGTTGCTCTCCTTCTTTGTGTCTCTTGTCTCCTTCGTGCGTCCGTTCCCTCCTCTAGGTCCCTGTTGAAAGACCCTGCGGGCCGGGGCAATAAAGGGCCTAAATTCTCCAGCAAAAGATATATTGGCTGAAAGAAAAGAAGTACACACACTAACAATATGTGCTGCCTTCAAGAGACTCCCATTAGCCATAGGAACACACTCAGGTTCAAAGTGTAGGTGTGGACGAAGATCTTTCATACCAACGGGAAACAGAAGAATGTGGGGTAGGCATGCTTACATCAGACAAAATAGAGTTTAATCCAAAGACTAAGAAGACACAGTAGACGTCCTTATAAAATAGAGGGGTCATCTCGTACAGCGGTTTTTAGTTATATGGTGTTCGTCAGAAGGGCAATAAAGTTTTTCTCCTCATTTTTGTTTGGGAAGGACACCAAGAGTGTGTATGTGTAACTCATCTCGTGTTGAACACTTTTAAAACCAACACGTTTTTCCATAAATGTTGGGGGTGTTTGTGCAGGTACCTGAATTGTAGCTTATGTGATGTTTATGTACATCTGTATCTTAGGAGTCCTCTTACTGGCTAGTTGATACTCAGAAACCTATTCCTGTGATTTGAGGATGCGGATGGGTGTGGTGGGGGGGGGAGAATCCTGAATGACACTTTGAGAAAGACCTGTTGCTTTGAGGTTTTGATGATTGTGGGGAAATATTGTTGAAATAAAATTCTTGGTACCTACTGTAACAAGTGTTCAGTAGTTTATCAAAACCAACTGGTAGAGGCTAATAAATCTTTTCCCCAGTATTCAATTTGCTAACTTCTTGACATAATACACTGCATTTTCCCTCCCTCATATCCTTTAATTTACATTGTTATCTGATGTTTTAAGACCCTAAATAACTTATTTGTCCTTTCAGGCAGATTACCATAATACCACTCTGTAAAATTTCTAGTATTAATTTCTGGAGACTTTTTCTTTGTACGTCATTGTAAATGATCAAATTTTTATGGATCACCTTTGCAATACTTGTGATAGTGAATTTACTTCCTGTTGTTTCTGAAATGTACATCTTTAGATCAAAAACTTTACATTCTTCCTGCCTCACACTTTTTAGACACAGTACATATGACCTAAGGTTTTATACATGATATACATACTCACGAAATAGAACACATTAATCCTTTCATGTTGGAGAAAGGTAGCTAACACGATTTGCTTGTTACATTAAAGCTATAGATTTACATATTCATGTGGTGTCTGCATTGACAAGATATTTAATTCAGTTTACTGCTTCTTATTCCCTGAGCTGCCTAGTAATCTTTTTGTGCATTGGATTGTTATGTTGATGTGGTCAAAATTTCATACATAGGAGTCATTTTTAAAATCTAATTTGTTAAATATACATAGAAATCTTTTATAGTTTTTTAAAGAAATAAAACTAGCTTTCCCAAAAAATAAATAGAAAATAAAGAATTCAACAAAAAGATAGACCTTTGGTGAATTTTTATCCACCCCACATAAAAACACCTAAATATAAACAACTATTAACAGAGAAGAATAAAGAAAAAAACAGGAGATCAATAGCAAGGGACCTCAATAATGCACCTTCCCATAATGAATAGATAATCCAGACAGGAAATCAGTAAGGAAATAGGACTTCAGTTCCATCAAGTTAGGTGGTCTTAAAACATTCCATCCAACACCTGCAGTAAACATTCTTCTCATGTGCACACGAAACATTCTCTAGTATTTATTATATGTTGGGTCACAAAAATCAATAAGTTTAAGATTGAAATCCTATCAAGCAGGGTGCCTGAGTGGCTCAAAAGTGTCCAACTCATGACTTTGGTTCAGCTCATGAGTTTACAGTTCTTGGGTTTGAGCCCCACATCAGACTCCACAATCACAGTGTGGAGACTGTTGGCGATTCTCTCTCTTGCTTTCTGCCCCTTCCCTGCTCACTTGCTCGTTTGCATTTGTGCTCGCTCGCTCTCGCTCTCTCTCGCTCTCGCTCTCGCTCTCGCTCTCTTAGAAGAAACAAATTTAAAAAAATCCTATCAAGTATCTTTTCCAATCACAATGGCATAAAACAAGAAGTCAATTAGAAGTACAAAACAAAACAAAAAACAGCTCAAGTATGTGAAAACTAAGCAAAATGCAACATTCCTAAAAACCAAGACATGAAAGTAATTTGTGTCCACTGTCAGAGGAGTAGATAATGTGGTGTGTATATACAGTATATGCTGGCTATAATCAACAGTACTGTATTGCCTTTTTGAAAGATGTAAAGGGAATAGCTCCTAAAACTTCTCATCATGCTCAATAAAATTATAACTGTGAGATGACGGATGTTAACTAGATTTATGGTAAATACTTTGCAGTACATAAGTGTATCAAATTCTTAAGTTGTACACCTTATTCTAGTATAATATGTCACTTATCTCTGAATACAAGTGGGGAAAAAACTTAAATTAGCAGATTAGCAGTTGTGCATTGATGAGGATCAAAGAAGGAGGGTGGTGACCCAGAAGATATAGGCTTTATGAAAGCCTCATTTTTAACTGTGCAAGACCCTTAACAGAAAGTAGAGCCAAGTCCACTGAAATTCACAGTAACAATTGTGTTTTTATTAGTTCCTAAATACATGATGATTCGTTATGGTAGTGATAGAAAATAACTACATTAGGTGTATCCATCAATTTTCATAAAAAAGTTATAAAACTATATGCTTATAAAATATTTAAATAAAGCAAAAAGAACCACTAATTTATGCCAATCAACAATAGTTTGATCTTTGGACATAACCATTTTCCAAGTAGAGGTGGATCCTCCCTCTTATGCAAATTCAGAGTGTATGTGAAATTGCAGTTGAAATTGTGTCACACATAGGTGCTAAGATATTTTGTGCTTGGTTCAGTGTTTATGTACATATTGTCACAAACTTATCCTCAAACTGTTTTAATCAATGTTACTTGAAGGTGGTATTTACACACCAGTAGAAATGGATCTCACAAAAACAAAAGCACACCATACACCACAGTAATTGTTTAAAGAAAAAGTCCTGAACAGTTTGTTTATAAGCTTCCATAGTTGAATATATCTGTCTCCTGCTATCACACACATCATGAAATGTGATCTTTGATGTGTACACACGTGACTTAACTGGGTGGTTTGGGAGACGAGACTGTTGCATCATCAGGAGTGTGCATTTTTACAGTGGGTGGACTATTTCTAAATTTCCCTTGCTAATAGATTTAAAACAAACAAATATCATACCCTACCAACTAGGTTTCCACAGATAAATTAGAGAAGCCATACTCTGACCCAGCTCTAACGCCACCAGAGCCTCTGTAAGGAAACTGCAACCTAATTAGCGGTCAGTGCACTGGAGCAGAAGAAAATGAGCGTAAGAACAATTACAGTCACCTAGGCCTTCCAAAAATAAGGGAAATGTTCCAGGTGTATCCAAACTAACACTCTCCTTCCTCTGCTTCCACCTCCTCTCTGTAAAAACCTTACCACGACCTCCTACAAGTGGAGCATGCCTAACCATCTGAATCAAGGGTCAAATTAACCCTTGAAAGGTCAATGTACATCAGTTCATCATTTACTACCACACAGTATCACCTTCCATTTTGACCACTTTTCTCACAAGACCTATTCAACGATCTTGTCCACTTGCACTGTGGGCAGAAGAATCGGTGTGACATCTTTTCCTGTCCCTCATCACTCACTCTTGCAGGTGCGCATAAGACACCAGTGAACCTCTGCCGTCACTCGCCCAGACTGGACTCTGGTTAATGGCTCCCCTCAGCACCTGCCCCGATAGAGGTTTCCACCAAGGGCTGCACAGGCACGCAGGGGACTTGTAGCACAGATCGCCCCTCTCAGAACCAAGACCTGCAGGCCCGTGCTTCTTTCACCTGCCCAGGGCTCCCCAGCACCAGCCTTGAATCTTGGCTCAACCAGGCACATTATTCTCACCTCCAGCAGCCCTTCTGAGGCACCACCCCCACCCCCATTCCTGATCCATAATTCAGAGCCAACAGTGTGGGCACAGAGGTCAGCTGCCCCTGAATTTACATTGGGAAGAGAATCTCTGCCTAAATGGAGCTTGTGAAGCCTAACAATTTTCCCTTCAGATTCTGTCAAATATGACCTGTTGGGCCACGAAATTACCCTCCATGCCTTCGCAGCCAGTTCCTGATCATCCATTCTCAGAACACCTCAGAGAACAGAGTTCCTGCCAGCTCTCCCTACTGGGTGGCCCAAGTTGATGTTGATACTCTCTTGAGTGTCAGATTCAGATATAGGAGAGGAAAGAATATAAAATTTGATGAATCCATTTCGCCTTTGTGGTTAAAACAGTGCTTCCAAGATAATCCAAAGCATCCCATCTTCTATTCCTGAGGTGTCCTTTGAGACTCCACATTTAAAATTAACCAATACAGGGTGCTTGCTGGCTCAGTCGGTTAAGCAGCTGACTTCTGCTCAGGTCATGATTTCACAGTTGATGGGTTAGAGTCTGCACTGGGCTCTGTGCTGACAGCTCACAGCCTGGAGCCTGCTTCAGATTCTGTGTCTCCCTCTTTCTCTGCCCCTCCCCCTCTCCTGGTCTCTGTCTCTCTGTCTCTCTCTTCTCCTCTCTCTCTTCAAAAATGGATAAACATTAAACATTTTTTAAATAAATTCACCAAATACACAAGGAAAATGACTGGTCTATTAAGTATCCCTCTAATCCACCCTTCTTTTCTGTTTCCCAGTCTTTTCTCTATATTTGTGCCATCACTGCCAACAATGATGTTTTTAAGATTTGTGCCATCATTGTTTTTAAGATTAATGATGACACAAAAGAGGAGAAACCATCTGTAATCCCAAAAAGGCTCACCCAGCATCCAAAACTCTCCTGGAAAATCTGAACGTGCAGTACCCAATCCCCAAGGTTTTAGAAAGATTAGCCTGCATAATGTATGTACGGTTCCCTGCACAGTATCTTAGACACGCTGCATCCTCATATACCTAAAGTATGGAAAAGATGCTCAATAAACATTCACAAATGCATACGAATTATTTACCCCAAACAGCCTTGCTCAGACAGCACTGCCTTATCTAGTTCCTTTCCAACTTGAGGGGATAAACAGAAAATGTCATCTTTCCGGAACCTGTTAGTAGTCTTTACACTGGGAATGGCAGGATTTATGTTGAGATAGGATGGTTGGTGTAAGGGACTCAGTTGTGCTCTTCTCCTTTCTCTAGCTTAGTGCTACTGGAAATGGAATCTTGGGTCAGCAACCTCAATGGTTGTTAAAAGTACAAACTGATGATCTTCATCCTAGGGAGTCATGATATCTGAGTGTAGGGCCCTAGAATCTGTTTTAATGGTAACCTCAAGTGATTTGTATATACATGACATTTTGGTAAACAGTGTTGAATAAAGTTGTTCTCAGGTTTGCCTTCCCATAGGGATATCCTCTGTGGTTTTTTGAACTACCTTTTCCAGTGTCCCCACCCCAAAGATTTTGGCACTTAGTTCTTGATGGGGCCAGCATCAATTAGATATTAAGGGGCCCAACCTATTCCATTGTGGGACCAATGTAAACACTGAAGCTCCCAGGTACATTTTTAAAAAATTTTTATTTATTTTTAAGAGAGAGAGAGAAAGATAAAAAGCACATGAGCAAGCCAGGGAGGGGCAGAGAGAAGGAGACAGAACCCAAAGTAGGCTCCAGGCTCTGAACTTTCAGCACAAAGCCTGATGTGGGGCTCAAACCCATGAACCAGGAGATAATGACCTTAGCCAAAGTAGGACACTTAACTCACTGAGCCACCTAGGTGCCCTGCTCCCAAGTACATTTCTGAGGATGGGGTACAAGGTCCGGTCAATAGGGAAACCACTAAGACAAAGACTGCTCTGTATAACATTTGATGGGGGAGATTCAATCTATCTGCACATTTCTCTCTTTTTTTTTTCCATTTTATTTTTGAGAGAGAGAGTGAGACAGAGCATGAGCGGGGAGGGTCAGAGAAAGAAGGAGACACAGGATATGAAGCAGACTCTAGACTCTGAGCAAGCTGTCAGCATAGAGCCCAACACGGGCCTGAACCCACCGACCATGACCCAAGCCGAAGTCAGACGCCCAACCCACTGAGCTACTCAGGCACCCCACTACCTGCACGTTCCTGATGTACCAGAGTTTGTGTGTGTCTCCAACAGACAAGAGCACCCAAAAATGGGAGAGGAATAAATCACACTGGGGTCTCTACTTAGAAACTCCCTTTGTGTAGAGATTTTCACACCCCCCCAAAGCAATGGAACAGCAGTCAAATCACACAAACTCTCGCGGCCATGGGGAGGCTTTTGGGTTTCACTGTGAATGCCATGGAAGCCACCGGCCCAGAAGGTAACTCTTTAGAAGATGTAGGAGCCTGAGAAGAAAGAGAGACAGCGTATGTCCCTCTGTGGCCACCGAAGAATAAGCCTAGGCTTCTACAGTCAGTCCATTGAAGCAGAGCTCTCAAAACCACATTTTAAGGTTGAGTTTTTCCTTTGACTTTTGGCCCTTACCTCTGTCATCTGCCTCATTCATTCCCACTTACCTGGGTGTTGGTTATGGTCTCCTTTCTCTTCATGCAGCAGGGCAATTTCCTTTTCCCAAGATCTCGCCCAGCTTGAGTCTACAGACAGGAAGACCTATTTACAAGAAAAAGAAACATGACTCTTGCTGGAGAACCTACAGTTTCAAATCCCGCATTATGCTCACCAGAGAAAACAGCACATTACAGAAGGATAGAGAAAATTGTGTCTCCAAACGCCGTTTCCTCGTGGCCTCTATAGAACACTTAGGAAGGCTTTTCAATGTTCTGCTCCTTCACTCTAATTTGAAGTACTACTGAATCAAAAATAAAGAATATACATCTGATTTTGAAATATGTGCAACAATATTCTATGCCATTTAGGCCCAAGAATTGTAACTAATCCAGAGTGAAGGTCACAGACAACTTCAGGGCAAAGGGAAGGTTAAATAAAGATGAAACATCAGGAATACTTCCTTCTTTACACCAACAAAAGCCTGATTCGTTCCTTTCTGAAATGATGTCCTTTATCATTTGTGCTGAGCTACACTACAAATTTTTAAGACACTTGAACATACCATAACTATGTAATACTGGTTGTCTTTGGCTGAAAATAAAAGAGTGATAAATGAGAGAGTGTCTGTGACATTGTGGAGAACAAACTGGAATCTTAAGAGATCAAGAACTAACATGAAGTTGTATTTGCAAAAACCAGGATCTCCAGTATACAAAGGTGAGAGTGTTCATTTTCTAGGTGAATCTGGGAGAGAAACGCTGAACCAATAAAGTTAACATTAACGAGACAAACTGATACCAGTGGCCTGCTGCATAGAAGGACGCATGGCTGTTGTGATATAGTTTGCAAAATTCAAACCACAAATTATAATTCAAAACATGAAAATACAGCAGTCTTATGCAACTTCAAGCCAGATTGGCCTCACATTCTATAATCTGAAAAGTTATTTTTAAATATATATATATTTTTTCATTTATTTTCGAGAAACAGCATGAACAGGAGAAGGGAAAAGAGAGAAAGAGACACAGGATCTGAAACAGGCTCCAGGCTCTGAGTTGTCAGAACAGAGCCCGAAGCGGGGCTCAAACCCACAAACTGTGAGATCATGACCTGAGCCAAAGTCGAACCCTCAACTGGCTGGGCCACCTAGGTGCCACTCTTTAACATATTTTAAATAGTCTCTTTTTGAAGAAATCTAGGAAGCAAGGCTCTCTTTTTCAGAGCACTTACTTATTTTGAACCCAACAGTCACCTGGTTTGTTTGTTCATGTTCATTAAGTAGTTTACATAGACTCAGGCCACACCCAGACAGGACCTAAATATTATATATATTTACCCCTTCAATGGGGTCCCCAAACCAGACCCATCTCCAGTGAGGGTCATGGGTTCAACACAGCACCAGAGTGATCTATCACAGAGGGAGTATTTTCAATAGTTGCATGTCATGAATTCGTGGTAGGAGTCTTCACGCTGTATGGGAAGCCCGGTGGGAGAGAATGGAGAGAAGGGCCGGAGATGTAACACAGGAACATCCTAAAGAGCTCAATTTCACTGTCATGAAAGTGGTAAATACGAGTCCAAAACAAATTTCCTAGGCACATCCATCAGAGGCAAAAAAGTAAATGGTTGCAAGTTCTAAAATCATAGCATTTCAGTAAGAAACAAGGACACAGGCCCTGAGCTAAGTCAGGACAAGCTTACCTGAGAAGCAGCCACTTCTTCCTCTCCCTTCTGATCTCGAGGGCTCATCGGAGGATACTCTGTGGGGAAATCACACTTGTAGACCTTTAAAGACCTTAGCACAGCCTCTTCACCTGCTCTAATTACCTCAGAGGCAGATGAATACTGAAATGCAGAAACCGCCACCCTCTCCTTGACTTATTCACAGGAAAGATTCAGAAAAAAAGCACCTCTTGAATGGACACTTACCTGTAAGTATCTCATCCCTGGATTCAGATATCCTGACCTGCCCCTTGCAAGTCCACACCGAACGGATTATCATCCTCTCTTCAACCAAAAG
>PJEM01020769.1:0-12716 GCA_004023845.1 Helogale parvula
GGGGAAGAACACTGGGTGTCGTATGGAAACGAATCTGACAATAAACTACTTTAAAAAAAAGAAGAAGATGTGGTTTATATATATAATGGAACATTACATGACAATGAGAAAGAATAAAATCTGGCCATTTGTGGCAACGTAGATGGACCTCGAAGGTGTCATGCTAAGTGAAATAAGTCAGGCAGAGAAGGACAGATTCCATATGTTTTCACTTATAAGTATAACAGGAGAAACTTAACAGAAGGGAGGGGAAGGGTGGAAAAAGAGTTAGGGAGAGGAATGAAGGCAAATCATGAGAGACTCTTGAATACTGAAAACAAACTGAGAGCTGAAGGGGGAGAAGGAACGGGGAAGGGGGGTGATGGTCATGGAGGAGGGCACCTGTAGGGAAGAGCACTGGGTGTTATATGAAAACCAACTTGACAATAAACTATAAATTTAAAAAAACAATATGGATGGAGCTAGAGAATATAATGCTAAACAAATAAGCATTATAAATATGACAAATAAGTCAGTCAGAGAAAGACAAATACCATATGATTTCACTTATATTTGGAATTTAAGAAACAAAACAAACAAGCAAAGAGGGAAAAAATAAGAGAGAGCAACAAACCAAGAAACAGACTTTTAACCAAAGAGAACAAACTGATAATTACTAGAGAGGAGGTGAGTAGGAGGATGGGTTAATTAGGTGACAGGGATTAAGGAGTTCAGGGTAATGTACCAAAGTGTTGAATCACTATACTGTACACCTGAAACTAATATAACACTGTATGTTAACTAACTGTAATTAAAATAAAAACTTAAAGAAATAAATAAAAATAAAAAATAAAGATAGGAATAAATCTAATAAAGCATTAGCTTGTGATGGAGAAAATTACAAAATGTATTTGAAGGATAATAGGAAAAGAACTGAGAATACAGATATATTTCAGGTTCAACTGGAAGACTCAATATCATGAAGGTGCTCCTGAGTTCAGTACAATTACAATAAAAATCCTAATAAGGTGATTCTAAAATTCATATGGAAGAATCACGTACCAAAAGTAACCAAAAGTATTCTTTTTTAGAAATGTTTTCTTTAATTTTTTAAGGTTTATTTATTTTTGAGAGAGTGAAAGGGACAGCTCATGAACCAAGGAAGGGCAGAGAAAGAGAGAGTCATAGAATCTGAAGGAAGCTCCAGGCTCCAAGCTGTCAGCACAGAGCCTGACGTGGGGCTCAAACCCACAAACCATGAGATCATGTCCTGACCCAAAGTAGGAGGGTTAACTAACTGAGCCACCCAGGTGTCCTGCCAAAATTATTTTTTAAAAAGTTGAGGAACAACCCTTCTAGATAGCATGATAGTAATTGAGATAATTTATATTGGTCATAAGATAAGAAAATAGAAATAAAGGCAGGAAGGATAGATTAGAAAGATCTTTTGAAACTTAAAAAATGACATAGAAAACATTTCAAATAAATGAAGGAGAATGATGTTTTCAATAAATGATGCAGTAGTTATTAGCTATATGACCAAACAATAAAAGAATCTGCTTTATTCACACCCAATAACATATTAAATGTGGAGTAAATGTGAATGGCAACCCTTCAAAATTGTATTTAAAGATACACAGAATACCTTTACCACCTTAGAGTAAGTGATGATACCTAAAACAAAGATTAAAAATACACAGTTTCCAGAAGATTAATTTTGACCATCTTAATATCAATCTTAATATGTTAATATTAATATCTCTGGACAAGACAAGGTGCGCCTGGGTGGCTCCATCGGTTAGGTGTCTGACTTCAGCTCAGGTCATGATATCACAGTTTGAGCCCCACATCAGGTTCTGTGCTGACAGCTCAGACCTGAAGCCTGCTTCATATTCTGTGTCTCCCTCTGTCTCTCTGCCCCTGTCCTGCTCTCTCTCTCTCTCTATTAAAAATAAATACTAAAAAATGTTCTGAATAAAAAAATTGAAAAAATAAAATCTCTGCACAGGATGAAAGATCATAAACAAAATGATAACTTCAGCCACAGAGAGATTTGCTATAGATAAAGTGTATAGATGAAGGGCTCATCTCCATAACATGAGAAGAATTCTCCCAAATCAATAACACAAAGCACAGTAAAAATGGACAAAGCACATGAATAGTTATATCCACAGGGAAAACCCAAATAAGATGCCCAACCTCACAAAATATCAGAAATACAAATTAAAATAACCTATAGTATTAAAAAAAAAGTATTAGTAAAGTGTGCTTTTGGGATGCAATAACTGACAATAGGAAAAAGTTATTCTGTATATTGTATATTTTTGTAGCTTATATATGTGTATGTGTCTGTATGTTTTGATCTGTTTTTATGAAAAATGTGATGGAGATCTATATTCAACAGCAGGTACAAATCTTAAGTGTACAGTTGTATGACTTTACACAAAGTGAAGCATCTGTGAAGCTACCATCCTCACCAAGATGATATTATCATTGTCCCAGAAGTCCTCCTTGTTGTGTTCTTTGCTAGTGGCTAGCCCCAGGGCAGACAACTACACCCCAGATTCATTTTGCTCCTTTTAACTTTATGTACATAGAATTATACATTCTTAGTCTTTTGTGACTGCTTCTTTCATTCAACAATATTTTGTAAGATCCATGTGGCACTTTAGATTTATTCTCATTTCTGAATAGTATTTTGTAATATGAATAAACTAAAATGTATTTATCTATTCCACTATTGATGGATAATGTAGTTAATTGTTTGCTATTGCAAATAGAGTTTCTATGAACATTTTTTGAAGCACATTGCTATGAAATTCCATTTTATAGATTACCTCGATGTGGACCTACTAGCTGTGTCTTCATATTTGAAGAAGCAATCGCCTCCTCCAGTCTTTACTGGGTGGCTTCAGGAGAGAAATACCTTCTGTCACCTTACCATGGATTCCAAGTTTAAGACCTCTGTGGGTACACCTACTCTAAACTTCTTGCTCCCTCTTGTGGCAGATTTCTTAGGCTTGTTTGCCTTCTGCAAAGCTAGACCTGGTAAAGGCTTTCCCTAACCCATTGCTGAATGCTCAAGTTTACAGTTTCTCCCAGGCCCACAGATTGGGGCTGGCTTCCTGTCAATGCTCACTAGCCATTTGCAAAGGTTGGCTCATACACTGTTGGGAGCATGCTCATATGCTTGCACTGGTTGAGATGGAGGTGTGCGTGGGTGAGTTATTCAAGCCAGTGGGATACTTGGGAGAATTGGTAGGCAAAGCTCCCCAGGGGCTCCTACATGGGCCTTCGATGGAGTCCATGATGCAGTTAGTAGGATCTCTGCCCCTTTGATATATTCCACTATGAGCCTCCTGGTTGCTGTTCTCCCAAATGCTCATGGGCCCTGTCATGGAGTTCATGAATCAGTCCTCAGGATGGAGTAAAAGAGAAATGCACCTTGTTGTCAGTGTCCTTCACAGCTGGAGAAACCAGGTATGACTCACATGCTCTGGCTTCCCCCACAGAAGAAATCACAAACCTAAAAGGACACCCCTGACAGTGAGTTGGGGGAGGAATGACACAGTAAAAGTGAAATGCAACTCTGACCCTCTTCAACTCATTACCTTATCAATGTTGCACTGGTCCAAGTATCCAGAACAACACTGAGTAGAAGTGGTTACAAGAAGCACTCCTTTCTGGTTGCCAATCTCAGGAAGAAAGCTTTCAATATATCACTATTATATATGATTTTGCTTTGGTTATTTTTGAGATATGTTTTACCATGTTGGGGTGCCTGGGTGATTCAGTCGGTTAAGTGCAGGACTCTTGATTTCCTCTCAGGTCATGATCTCCTAGTTGGTGTGATGGAGCCCCCAAGTAGGGCTTTGCACTGACAGTGGAGCCTGCTTGGAATTCTCTTCCCCCACCACTACCCCTCCCCCACACACACATACTCTCTCTCTCTCTCAAAAATAAACAATTTAAAAAAGATACTGATGCATAGGAGCACATGTACCCCAATGTTCATAGCAGCACTTTCTACAATAGCCAAATCATGGAAAGAGCCTAAATGTCCATCAACTGATGAATGGATCAAGAAGATGTGGTATATATATACAATGGAGTACTATATGGCAATGAGGAAGAATGAAATATGGCCATTTGTAGCAAAGTGGATGGACCTTGAGGGTGTCATGCTAAGCGAAATAAGTCAGGCAGAAAAGGATAGATACCATATGTTTGCATTCATAGGTCTAACAGGAGAGACCTGGCAGGGGACCATGGGGAAAGGAAGGGGGAAAGAGAGCGGGGATGAGTGAGGGACACAGATCAAGGGAGACTACTGAATACTGAAAACGAACCATGGACTGAAGGGGGAGGAGGAGGGATGGAGGGGGTGATGGTCATGGTGGGGGACACTTGTGGGGAGAAGCCCTGGGTGTTATATGGAAACCAATTTGACAATAAACTATTTAAAAAAGGATACTTTTTACCATATTAAGAAACTTCTATTAATTTCTGATATGTGATGAAACAATCTCACTTTTATGTGGAATCTAAAAAAAAGAAACCAACCTCATAGAAACAGAGAACAGATTGGGAGTTCTCAGAGGCAGGGAAGGAGTGGACCATGAAGAAATGGTTGAAGGTGATCAAAAGGTACAGACTTCCACTTTAAAAAAATTAAAGCTTTTGTCATGAATGTATATTAAAATTTCATGTGGTTTTTCTTCATCCATTTAGATAATCATATGATTATTCTCCTTTATCCTGATAATATCATGAATTACATTAATTCCTGAAGTTATACCAATCTTGCAATACTTAAATAAACCTAAGCTAGTAGGATATATTTTCCTGTTTTGAAAATATTTGGTTTCAGACTTTTTGCAGTCATGTTTATGAATAAAATTGCTTTCTGATTTTCCTTTCTTTAAATAATTTTTGTCAGCTTTAGGATGATGTTTATTCTGAGCTCACGATACTAGTTGAAAATATTCTTACTTTTTTTATTCTCTGTAATATCTGTTATTTATTCTTGAAATGTTCTAAAGAAATCACTAGAAAAGCTATCTTAACATGTGTTTCTTTATGAAAAGAGTTTAAAGTAAAAATTCAATTTTTTAACAGATAGAAAAATACATAATTTCTATTTTTTCATGTCATTTGTAGTAAGCTATTGTTTTTTCTTTTAGAAATTTATTTCATCTAATTTATCATATTTGTTGGCATGAAGTTGTTCATAAAATTTCTTATGATATTTTCTATATCTTTAGATTCTGTAGTTATATTCCATTTTTAATTTCTGATATTGGTCAAACAAGTCATATGGCCATGCCCAGATTTGGCAAAGCTGAAAAGCACAATTGTCCCATGTGCTCAGAGGTAGAAAGAGACAACATCTGTGAACATAATGTTTAGCACATTCTACTTCTAGGAATTTGAAGGTAGGTTATTAGGGGAAGCCAAAATTCAGACCATTGAGCTGTGCATGCACACAGAGCACTCACTGACTCCCAGACGAGTAAGCAGCTTTCCCCAACTGGGCCTGGCCCCTGTCCTCCTTTCCTTTCTGACACAAGACCCATAGGCTGGTGTCCCAGTGGTACCATGGACCCTTCCCTGGCCCTGGGAAGAATAGACTGCTGGACCTACTCACACAATGGATCTTAGAAATCATTAAATCTTACTTTATTTTGTTTCAAAAGTAGCAATCTTCCCTGACAAAGTTTTTCAGTGAGCAACTCAGTATTAAACTTATTATAAGAAAATTACCCTTGGTAATGATCTGAACTTTGAAAAATCCATTTTCCATTTCTAAAATGAGAGAGTTCAATTTCTCCCTACATATTATTTGTTTCATGGCACAGATTGGAAATAGTATCAATTTTCTGCCAGCATATTAAAACATGTTTTTATTAACTAGTAATTGCAGCGGGAGTTGGAAATCAGCAACAAAATGCTTCTGGAGAATCGAATATATATACTTCTGATTTCTTTAATAAAAATCATACCTCTATAGTTACTGTAGTTTCTTGTGTTTATCCACCCTGCAGCCATGCATGATGGGAATTTTCTCAACCTCTTCCTAGCACTTGAATATCAAGAAGCTCAAGTTCATAGGTAGTTCTAAAGACCATAGATTAGCCTTACTGCAAGTACATTAACTTTGGCAGAATTTCATAAATATAACAGATGGCATAGGATAACATTAGTTTATTGGAACATAATCAGAACATTTCAACCTGAGAAGCACTGTGGAGAAGTGGAAAGTGCCTAGATGTTGGAATCAGACATATCAGGTCCAACCACCAGTTCTCTGTTGTGTGACCTAGGAAAATCTCAATCTCACTGACCATTAGTTAGTTTCCTTATCTATACAGATAGGAGACAGAAGCCTACCTTGCAAAGTTGGTATTATGATTAGCTGTGAAAAATGTAAGTTGGGCGCCTAGCATCAGAGTTTCTGGACCACCGCATATACTGTAATGGAGGTGGTAATGACTATTGTCATTGCCCTTACACAACCTTCCCCAGGATGGGCCTATCTTTGAGCAGGGCCAAGCCTAAGCAGCTGCCTGCTCTTAGATAACAGAGGAGGGGAATTGAACATTACCCGGGATTTGTCCATACTCCAACTTCAGATCTGAGCCCAGTCAAGAAGTGATGCTGACCATTAAATGGAATACAGAGAATTAGGCAGAGCTAGGTATGTCAGGTGAGGAGAAGGTGTTAACAGGATGGAATGGCGTCTTACATGTCAGGCATCTTGGTGAAAGCAAAGATCATTTACAGTAAACTTTGTAAAGATGTATGAGCAAAGACTGAAGACGTTGAGAGTATTAATGAGTGTTTGGATAGACGGTGGGGATGTGATTAGTGGAACACAACTACAGGTGACACAGATAAGACTTGACCATGAGAGGATGACAGCTGACCATAACAGAGCAGGGGCTCTGTCTGCTAAAGGTATTGCCCCAGTCTCCTCAGAATGTGGAATTGAAGGCTTACTTTGGACCACCAAGAGGTGATTGGTTGTTTACTCCTCTGAACTTTTTCACAAATGCTCCTGGGATCTTCTTGCAGCCTCCAGGTTATGAATCACTCCAGGTATGGACTCAAATAAATGTCTGGGCTGGAAGAAGCCACATGACTGCTGTGAATGCAAGTATCACAGTGGACAGAGGCAGAGCCTTCATCCAGAAAAAGAACAGGTCCTGCAGCCAAACACCTTGGTTGGAATCCAGCACTACTCAGCACCAGCTGTGGGATAGCAGGCAGAATCAATGAATGCTAACTCTAGAGGGAAATTTCTATGAGAAGTGGGATATTAGCATGGTCTTAAAGTGGTCTCTCTGGATTAGTAATTAGATTAGTTACAAGGAAAAAACTGTTACTACAGGACATAAAATTAGACAACACCTTGACCAAGTGATTAAAATTAACATCACCATTGAAGAACAGATGGAGTCCATATGTCTCTAGATGTGATGCCCTAAGAAGGACATAACATCACTTTTCTAGCATTCTGGCCTAAAATACATAATCTAGATGTAGCCATGAGAAACACTAGGCAAACCCAAAATAAGGAATATTCTATTTTTCTATTTAAAAAATCAGTGTTCAAAAATAAAACCAATAGGAGATATATAAAATTTATTAGAAGGAATTGATTCATGTGATCACAAGAACTGATTTTACAATCTGCTCTCTGCAAATTGTTCCAGAGTAAAAGGGACTAAAAAGACACTGTATTTTAATGAAATACCTGATCCTAGGACTAGACCTGAATTGGAACCAGGAAAATTCTGTAAAGAACATTATTGGATCAATTGACAAGACTGGAATATTCTCAATAAATTAGAAAAAAAAAGTTGAATTTGATGAAGTTGATAATTATACTGAAGCGTATGTAAGAATGGCTTTTCTTGGAAAATATATACCTAAGTATTAAAAGGTAACTAAATGGCTTAGAAAAATATATTTTGTATAGAGAGACAAATAGAGAAAGCAAGTGGGGGCAAGGGTGTTATCAGTAGGTGAGTCTGGGCTGCCTGGGTTGCTCAGTCAGTTGAGCACCTGACTCTTGATTTCAGCCCAGGTCATGATCTCACAGTCATGGGACTGAGCCCCACATTGGGCTCTGCACTGAGCATGGAGCCTGCTTGGGATTCTCTCTCTTTCTCTCTGTCTCTGTCTCTCTCTCTTTCTCTCAATCTCTCTCTCTGTCTCTCTCAAAATAAATAAACATTTATTTAGAAAATAGGTGAATCTGGGGTTCCTGGGCAGCTCAGCTGGTTAAATATCAGACTTAGGCTGAAGTCATAATCTCACCATTTGTGAGTCCAAGCCTGGAAACTCTCTCTCTCTCTCTCTCTCTCTCTCTCTCTCTCTCTCTCTCTCTGCCACTCCCTCCCCATCTTGCTCTCTCTCTCTCTCTTAAAAATAAATGAACATTAAAAAAAGAAAATAGGTGAATCTGGATAAAGGATATATAAATGTTTTATATTCTATTCTGATTTTTATAATTTTTCTGTAAGTTTGAAAGTATATCAAAATAAAAAGCTTTTTAAGTGATTCTCGTGGTAATAAGGACACTTATGAATGATATCCATGTGAAGCACTAATATAATACTGTTTCATGAACTTTGAGCAGAGATTAAGATAGCAACATAGGTCATTCCTGACTTCAGATCCCCTCACAAGAAGACCAGCTAGCAACTATCTATAGATAAGATGCCATTTTGAAATTCATAGAACTGGTGAAGCTGCAACACCCGCTAGACCACAAAGGGAAAAAAAAAGGACTGCAATTAGAAAGGTAAGAGGAGTGAATTCATGTTTATCACATCACCCATACCACACTGAGTGCCACACTGAGAGGGATCCCCAAGCCTAGAGTTTCTCCAGTGGGGAAAAAGTACAGGGTGAACATCCAGTTCCCTCAGCATTGTGAGATGCTTCCTGGAACGCCCGCTCAGCTTTTGTCTCATAAGAATTACTGGGAGAATCTGTGAAGCTTGACTCCTGGGGATCAGACAGAGACAGAGAAGAGGGGCAAGGCATACAGCAACCAGCACTTAGTGGACCTGATTGTAGAAGTTCATGAGCAAAGATCCCAGCCAACAGCTCTTTCTGCAGAGCCACACTGATGTCCCAGTTTGGCCACAGAGCTTCGTGGCAGCTCTGCCTGACTGTCCCAAAAGGCCATGCCATCTGTGGAATCTGTCCTATAGGCCCACCTGGGCAAGAAAGCAAATTCACAGCCAAATGGTATGGAATGGATGGGCGGTTTGTGCAAGCACACCTTGAATGTCCCTGTAATGTCACTATCTTGAGAATATAGAAATCTTGTCCTCCCTCTATATTCCCATCAAGCAAGATATATGAAGAAACATGTCATTCAGCATTCAAGGTCAGGGACTCCAAGAGTGGCCAACCCAAAGCATCTTCTTGATAACAAAGAAAGTCCAGACTGCAGGCCTTGCTTTCCTTGGAATGCTGGCCGTGCAAGAAGGATGAGGGCTACAGAGAGTTGCTAGGCTAGTTGCTGTACAATAAAAGCTTGCTGCAGGTAGATTTTAACAGTGGATACTTTGTCCAGTTGGCTGCTCCTGACTCCCTGTACATAAGTTCCCCCAATAAACCTGTGTCTCAATCACTGTCTCCAGGACATTTCTTCTGTCTTGCTGGGTTATCACCAATGCTTGGCTCAGAGTCTGGTGGAGTGCAGCTATACACAGCCCCCATTCAACCCAGGAACTATAGCCTCCAGCCTCATCAAACCAGGAAGACTGGTAAGAGAACCTAGGCTGCTGTGGGGCCAAGCCACCAGGCTCTGGCCTTCACAACCAAGAGGACTAAACAGTGACCCTGGGCATCCTCAAACTCCAGTTTACAGTACTGCCTAGCAAAAGAGTCCAGCTTACAGCTCCATGCCTTGCCCCCAGCACTGGAATGCAACTCCCAGCCCTGCCCAATTACTGAACACAGCCTGTAACCCCACCAAACTAGGAATCTGGACAGTGTCCTTACCTGACCATGAAGCAAAGTATCCAGTCCCACCCAATCAAAGAGTCTATCTAGTGAAGAAGCAGCAAATGAAGCTTCCCAAATTTGATGAAATGTATAAATCTACACATCCAAAAAGCTCAAAAACCCAAGAGTAAATTCAAAGAGGTCTACAATGAGACACATTATAATCAAACTGTCAAAACCAAAAGACAAAAAGAACCTTAGAGGCAGCAAGAAAGAAGTAACTCATCATGTACAAGGACCCTCGACAATGTAAGCACTGATTTTCATCAGGAACCAATGGGGTCAAAAAGCAGTAGGATGACATATGTAAACTTCCAGAGGAGAAAAACACTGTCAGTCAAAAACTCTATATCTTATAGCAAAACTAGCCTTTAAAAATTAAGGAGAAATGAAGACATTTTCCATATAAACTAAAGTTGAGAGAATTTGTTGCTAGTAGACCTGCACTACAAGAAATGCAAAAGGGGGGGGGCCTATGGGCAGAAATAAAAGGATACAAGACAGCACCCTGAAGAACCACCCATAAATAAAAAACACCAGTTAAGGGCAACTATAAACATAAACATAAACTTTTATTTGTAGCTTCATTTTTTATTTCCTCCATAATAAAAAATTTATTTAAAAATATGAATCTATGTTAATAGGTATACAATGTATACAAATGTAATTTGTGACTAAAACAACTTAAAGGGGGGAAGGAGACCTGGAGCTACCTAGAAAACATTTTTTGTATGCTAGCGAAGCTGGGTTGGTATCTATTCAAATGAAATTGCTATAAATGTAGGATGTTAGTTGTAATCTCCACGTTAACCACTATTGAAATATGCATAAAATATGTGCAAAAGAAATTAAGAAGGGAATCAAAATAATTAAATACAAAAAAAATCCGTATTAAACATGAGAGAAAGCAGTATGGGAGGAAATGAGGACCAAAAAAGATGTGAGACATACTGCAAAAATCAAACAGCAAAATCGAAATCAAAATGGCTGAAGACTTTCACTATCAGTAATTACTTTAAATATAAATGAATTAATCACTCTAATTAGAAGGCAGAGGTTGCTATAATGGATTTTAAAAACATGACCAACTATATACTGTCTATGAAACACTTTAGATCCAAAGAGAAAATTAGGCTTCAGGTGAAGTAATAGGAAAAGATATTCCTTGCAAATAGTAACCAGAAGAGAGCTGGACTGGCTATACTAATATCAGTAAAGATAGACTCTAAGCCAAGGAAAAAAACTATTAACAAGACAAAACAGGACATTATATATTGATAAAAAGTCATTTCAATGCATCAAGATCTAACAATTACCAACACTATGTACCAAACAACAGAGCCCCAAAATGTATGAAACAAGACTGACAGAATGGAAGGAGATAGAAACAGTTCTACAATTACAGTTCTTCTGTATCCCAGTCTCAGAAATGGATAGAATATATAGACAAAAGATCAATAAGGAAGAAAATAGAGGACATGACCACTACCATATGCTAACTACACCTAAGTGACATATATAGGACACTATATTTAATAATGGGAGAATACAAATTCTCCTCAATTGGACATGGAAGATTCTTCAGGGTGTAAGCTATAAAACATGTCTCAATAAATTTAAAAATATGAAAATCATACAAATCTACTTCAGTCATAGTGGAATGAAGTTAGATACCGACAACAGTGAAAAAACTGGAAAACCCACAAATATGAAGAAGTTAAACACAGTCTTAAACAAATAAGAAACCACAAAAAAATCTTAGAAGATACTTAAAGATTAATGAAAATAAAAAGACCACATGCCTGGCGCCTGGGTGGCTCATTCGGTTGAGTGTTTGACTTCAACTCAGGTCATGGTCTTGCTGTTTATGGGTTCAAGCCTCACATCAGGTTCTATGCTGACAGCTCACAGCTCACAGTCAGGAAGCTGCTACAGATTCTGTGTCTCCCTCTCTTGCTCTGTCCCTCCCCTGCTCTTGCTCTGTCTCTCTCTCTCAAAAGTAAACATTAAAGAAAATTTAAAAAATAATTTAAAAAAAGACAACATGCCAAAACTTATTGGATGCAGCAAACGCAGTACTCAGAGGAAAACTTATAGCTGTAGGTACCTACCTTTAAAAATATAAAAGATCTCAGGGCACCTGGGTGGCTGGGTGGTTAAGCCTCCGATTTCAGCTCAGGTCAGATCTCACGTTTGTGAGTTCAAGCCCCGCGTCAGGCTCTATGCAGAACGCTAGCTCAGCGCCTGGAGCCTTCTTCCGGTTCTGTGTCTCCTTCTCTCTCTGCCCCTCCCCCTCTCATGCTCTGTTTCTCTGTGTATCAAAAATAAATAAAATATTTTTTAAAAAATTTTTTAAATAAAAAATAAGAGGAGCCAAGATGGCGGAGAGGAAGGGAGCTCTGTAAACTTCATCTGCCCCATCGATCAAACTGAGAAGGACACTGCTCTCATCTGCAAGAGCAGAAGGAGAAAATACTGACTCCAGAAGGAAGAGAACCTGAAGGATACCTGAGTGAGTGAGTGCGAACTGGGGAGATTGGAAAACGGGCCAGCCGGAGACAGGCAGGGGAGGTGGCAGCCCCAGCCCACCGCGGGGGAAGCGCGCGGAGCCCGAGAGACAGAGAGACTAAACACGCTCATAGTACTGTCTCTGGGGAAGAGGTAAAGAGCGCTTAACTGCGCTTGGAGAAACTCACTCCGTAGATAACTGC
>PJEM01020770.1:0-12707 GCA_004023845.1 Helogale parvula
CCTCCTCTGACTCCCTCCTCCTCTGACTCCCTCGTCCCTCTGTCCACCTCCTCCTCCGACTGCCTCCTCCCTCTGTCCACTTCTTCCCTCTGTCCACCTCCTCTCTGTGTAGCTCTTCCTCTTTCTGTCCACTTTCTTCTTCTGTCCACCTCCTCCTCCCATTGCCCACCTCCTCCCTCTGTTCAGCCCCTCCTCCCTCTGGCCACTGTCCACACTGGCCCCGGGGATGCCGAGCTCCGGGGAGGGCAGGGTGCCCGAAGATGTATTCATTTATTCTCAGGCTGTCCTGCTAGTGGAGCCTGCGGAAACTCACGATGGCTTGTCTGTGCCACTGGGGACAAAGAGCCAGGTGGACGGGGCCCGGGGCGGGGCTGGGGTCCGGCCGGCACCCGATGCGGGATGTGGACCCTCCCTGCCCTGTTTCTCAGTCATCTAACTGCAGAAAGTAACATTTTCCGACTTCCTTTCAGATCACATATTTATTCTGCACGTGATAAAGTAATTCAGCCACACAGTAACTTCATCAGCATATTGGCTCCCGGCGTCTGCTTCGCGTCTATCGGTCGTGATTGGTCTGGTTTGGAAAGCCCTTCTGAGTCTGGCCGACTCGAGACTTGTTTAAGCCCTGGAACTTGCGTTCTCTCCCCGAAGCAGAAAAGGAGCTGCAGCCAATCGCGCAAGTTGTATTTATAGCGTTTTATTTCCTGAGAGAAGACAGGGGAAGCTTGCGCCTGCCTTCCTCCCTGCCGAGGCCCCTCCCCTGCCGTCCCCCAGCTGGAGGGGCCGTTGGGGCTGCTGCACCCGTGTGCCAGGTGCTCGGAGAGCGAACGGGACCGGAGGGGGTTAGGTCACTCCTTCGAAGGATGCAGCGCTCCCTCCCGGCGTGACTGACAGCGCCACCCAGGAGCCCGGAGCTATAAGGAGGAGCCTGCTGCCCGGCGGCCAGTGCGGCGCTGACCCCGCTGCTGCTCGCAGGACCCGGCGCTCCGGCTCGGTCCCCAGCCCGGCTGGCCCCCGCACAGCCGTCACGCCCAGGTGAGCGCTTACACACTTAGTGTAGGAAAATGACTGAAACATCATTGCATTGTACTGTGATTTTCAGGAAAGGCTGTTTTGGTTTCTGAGGAGGGAGGAGGAGAAAGTGGCAAATCGATCTCTGGGGGCTCCTCTGCTGGGGGTCCTCACACTGGGGGAAGGGGGGCGCAAGCGAGCCCCCTGGAAGCGCTGTGTCTGCAGGGGCCGTGCCGCCAGCTTCCTGGGCAGCGGTCCCGTCCCACGTCCGTGTGACTTCCCTGGGTGTACCTGCCTGCGGCCCGGGCTCACGCCTGTGTCTTCAGCCGTGTTTGTCATTGAAGGGGGACCCCGAGGAGGGCGGCAGAGGAAAGTCCTCCTGCAAAAGTGAAGATAGTCAGCAGGGCGGTCACAGACCCCCCACCCTGAGCATCACTAACAGTGAGAAGTGGGTTTGAATGTCAGGAATGAAAAGTATACACGGTGGGTCTGGGAGGAACCTGGGGTCCCCGCCCGGCTGTGGCTGCGCACCAGGGACAAGGGGCCCAGAGGGGCCGCAGAGCCGCGGGTGCAGGAGGCTCCAGGGTCCTCGAGCCGTCCTGAGGGAGGGGCCGCCCAGCTCTCTCTTACTGTTCTTGGATGGCTCTTGTGAACGGGTTTTAACACATCGGGGCCAGTTCCCATCACATTCAGCCCCAGAAAGTCTTTGGAGAAAATGGAGCCTTAGACACACACTGAGAGTGTGTGTCTGCGCGCCCGTCTGCAGGCGAAAGACGGGCACCGACGGGTGCTGCCGGGGACACGGCCCGGTGGGTCCCGGCCCTGCTGTCGCTCGCGGTCCCCCCCAGACACCGCGGGTCCCCGTGTCTCACGTGCCCGACGGCAGAGCCTGGGTCCTGGGTGACCAGCACTTTCAGGGGCAGACGGTGTGGTTTGTTAGAACGGAGTTCGGCTCACTCTGTTTGGGCTGACACTCGGGAAGCTGGGCCCCGGAACTAGAAAAGGCACATTTTGGACGGAGACCGGTTTTCCAGAGCCAGCTGTCGCCTCTGTCTGCAGGGACAGACAGCACGCATCTGGTGGGGACGCAGGGGAGGCGTTCCAGACGTGCTGGCCCGCGTCCTCCTAAACCACATCTGCGGCGTGCACCGGGCCCCAGGCGTGACCCTGAGCACCTTGGTGCTCACACGCACAGTTCCGTCCCCTGAGGACCCCACGCACAGCATTGCGACCTCTCCGGAGGGCCACGTGCCCACTCAGCACATGCCTACACACCCAGAGTGCTGCGTGAGCCTTTACAGTATCAACTCACTGAACTCACTTCTCACAGCGACCCTGTCGGGCACAGGCTTCAAACCTCTGTCCTTCATGGTGCAGGTGAGGAAACTGAGGCAGAGAGGCTGGGCTGCGCGGCTCGGAGCCAGCCAGCCCGGGGCTTGCCCGCTGGGGCCGGCCGCTCGCGGGGACCATGTGACAGCAAGCTGGCGTGGGACTTGTTTGTGGAGAGGTTGTGCACGGCAGGAGTCCGGGCTCCGGAGGGGCCTGGGGGCCTGCGGAGCGGCCCCTTCTCCTGGGAACATTCCGCCAGCCCTGGAAGGAACCGTTTCCAGTGTCCCAGATGCTTCTGCAGGGACACTCCTCAGGGTCCTTGCAGCCCCAAGAAGCCAACGAGCTTCGCGTCCTCTGAGGGGAGGGTTGGGGTCTCAGTTCGGCTTTGCTTCGGAGCAGGATGCCGCCCGCCGCCCGGAGGGACCTCTGTGCCCCACGCGCCCCTGGCGCTGCCGGCGGGGGAGCTCCGAGGCGGGGCAGGGGTTAACAGCGGAGCGGGCCTCCGTCCAGGCCTCCTGACTCCCGGCCCGGCGTCTGCTGGCCTGAAGCATGCCAACTGAAAATCCTCAAGAATGGAAAAACAGGCCTGCAGGAAAAGAGAGCAGCCGAGTAAAAGTGATTGCTAAGGAGAATGCTATGTTTCTCTGTGGTCCGGACCCACCGAGTTCAGTTTATTTCTCCTGCACACAGTTAAGGCTCATTCTGTTTACGTTAGGCCCCATGCTTTCTTCTTGGCCATTGACTCAGCGATGCCTTCGTAGATTATTCTCTCCATGGTGCTGGTACGTTTCCAAGTTCACAGTTCCTGGGTTTCAGTCCTGGCCACACTCCTCAGCAGCGGCCTTGCTCGGGGCCAGCACCTAACTTTTCCAAACCTTCACTTACCCATCTGCAAAATGGGGATAGTAGGAATAGTATTTGCCTCCTGGGTCACCATGAGATTAGATGATGTGAGTATGGGGACTGGGACTAGTGCCTGCTCCGCCAGCAAAGGCTCACCCAGCAGACAGGAGCTCGGGTCGGAAGAGCCCCACTTGGAAAGCTTGTTTCTTATCTGGCTTTTATATCCCACAAATCCACTTATTTTTTATTTTGGTGCACAAACTGTAAACGTTCATGTGAGTGAAGACTGACTGACTCTGGAAATTGTTGACGACCGCTGTGTGGCGTGTGCCTGTGTCACCAGGGCCTGGCTTGTCCACAGGGTTCCGCAGCCGAAGGCAGGATGCTCTGGAACCTGGTCCTGCTCGCCCTCTGGGCCGCGTCCGGCGCGCAAGGTGAGTGTGGGCCGCGGCCCTGCTTGTTGGGGCCACTCGCGCCCCCACAGGGAAGGCCGCGGCTGCGGTTCCTACGAGGGTCGAACATTCGGAACTTCCTTTTAAATGAACATTTACTTTCGAGTCCACATCCTAGAAATTTATTTCTTATTTTTAAATCTTTTTGTTAAGTTTGTTTATTTATTTAGAGAGCGAGCGCATGCGCATGAGTGAGGGGAGGGAGAGATTGAGAGGGAGAGAGCACTGGCAGCCCAGAGCCTGACAGGGGGCTCGATCTCACAAACCATGAGATCACGACCTGAGCCAAAATCAAGGGGCCCAGTAGGAAATTATTTCTTTTGGAAAATCTAGGTATTAGAGAAAAATGCTCTTTCGTCCAGAGACACAACAGTGGCCATGGACAGTCAGCTCTGTTACTTCCGCTAAATGTCTAACACTGGAAGGCTTGGTGTTTTATAACTTCTCTTTTTCCCACTTTTTTTTTCTACTTGAAAATACATCATCAATGTTTTCCCATGTATTTATTCTCATACAATAAGGCTTTTAATAACTGAATAATATTCCATCAGAAGATAGACCCTGCTGTTTTCTAGAACAATCTCCATCCACGGTATTGCCCCATTATTACCAGTATAAGCCACGCCCCAGGGAATCCAGTTGTGAATAAATCTTTCCTAGTATCTGAGATGATATCCTCAGAACAAGTTCCAAAAGGAAAGTTGCTGAGTCAGAGCTTTTAATTATTTTAAGGATTTTTGACATATTTCCAAGCGGCTCCGCCCAGGTGTGGAAGGCTTGTTCCCATCACCCGCCCTGGACGGCTCGCTTGGAGTCACCACACAGGAGTGAAAGGCCACGTGTGGTTTAAAATTCCTGTCCATGAAATATTCTGAGTTATTTACACTGTTATGTTTCGGGAAGGTCCAGTCATTCCGATGGTGATGTACAACCATCTATTTGCAGACTGAGCCCCTGTGCTGTCCCGGAGCCTTCCCTGGGCACTTAGTGAGGGCAGAGGAGCAAACTAGAGACCCCAGGGTAACTCGTGTGAGTCGGAGGACCTCTGTGAGAAAGCAGCATAGCAAGGACACAGACCCTTTGCTTTTGCAGGAATTTTTTCCTGGGCAATCAGATGGTAGAGACGGGGCTGAGCCTAAGCCTCAGATCTGGGCGGGAGAGCAGGAGAGAGCCCGATGTGGGACGGGTTCCGGAAGGTGCGCCAGAGCCCAGCTCAGGGCACGCCGCCTCCCTCGAGGGGGCCTGGCTGCGGAGAGCAGCGGCTGATCCAGTCGCAGCGCCGGGTTTACCCTCTGGCGCTCGCCCCCGGACGGTCAAGGATGGAAGGAGTTCTGTGGGGCAGTGGCCCACTCGGGGCCCCACGCTGGGGAGCGGCCCAGGGGGAGAAGCCGCCACCAGAACCCCGGGGGAAGGGGCCTCGTTAAGTCTCCGGCCCTCCGGGTCCGCGCCTGTGGTAACCTGCCTGCTCTGTCCCCACGGGCAGCTGGTGACCGGGACGAGGACACTGCCTTCAACCTTTTCAGCGTCAGCAACATAAACCGGAAGACCATCGGGGCCAAGCAGTTCCGGGGCCCCGACCCCAGCGTGCCGGCGTACCGGTTTGTCCGCTTTGACTACATCCCGCCGGTGAGCGCGGACTCCCTGAGCAAGATCGCCAAGATCGCGCGGCAGAAAGAGGGGTTCTTCCTCACGGCCAGCCTGAAGCAGGACCCCAAGTCCCGGGGCACGCTCCTGGCTCTGGAGGGCCCCGGTGCCTCCCAGAGGCAATTCGAGATCGTGTCCAACGGCCCGGCAGACACGCTGGACCTCACCTACTGGACGGACGGCGCTCAGCACGTCATCTCCCTGGAGGACGTGGGCCTGGCCGACTCCCAGTGGAAGAACGTCACTGTGCAGGTGACGGGGGAGACCTACAGCTTGTACGTGGGCTGCGACCTGATCGACAGCTTCACGCTGGACCAGCCCTTCTACGAGCAGCTGCGGGCGGAGAAGAGCAGGATGTACGTGGCCAAGGGCTCGGCCCGCGACAGCCACTTCCGGGTGCGTGCTGTGGGCCCCGGCCGGGCACCAGGCGGGGGCACAGGGGCTGGGCTGGGGCCGCCCGGCATCTTAACGTGATGCCCGCGCTGGGCGAGGTCAGACCCCACAGACATGGGCGGAGTCGCACACACGCACACACGTGTGCACACCCACACGGACAGTGCCACACGCATGCACATGCACACGCCTTCACACACGGAGCACACACAAGTGTCATGTGTGGGCATGCACATGTGCCCAGATGTGCACACACACAATCACACACCTGTGTGTACACGTACTGTGCACATGCACATGTGTGCACACCCACACGGACAGTACCACACACATGCACATGCACACGTCTTCACACACGGGGCACACACAAGTGTCACATGTGTACACACAAACACAAATGTGCGTGCACTCACACCCAACCACATGTGTGTGCACACAAACACTACAGGTGCACGTGTGTGTACACACCACACGCTCATGGACAGCAGCACACACACACACACGCACACACGGATATGCACCCACATACACGCCCAATCTCACACACGTGCGCACAAATACTATACACGTGCTCATGTTTGCACACCCACACGCCACAGGCCGCACCATACATGCACAGGCACACACATGCACACACAGAGATGTGCACGCACTCCTGTACGCAATCACACACAGGTACACGTGTGCCAGCCACACCTACATGGACGATGCCATGCAGACGCACACACAGAGCACACACGGATGTGCACGCACAACCCAATCTCACACACGTGCGCACAAACACTGTGCTCACGCACGTTTGCACACCCACACGCCACGGACAGCACCGTGCACACGCACAGGCACACACGGTGCACACGTGCCTTTCTAAGCCACAAATAAGCAGACCGCATCGCCCGGGTGTGCCTTCCAACCTGGGCAAATGGCCATTATTTTCCCAACTGAAGGTGGATTTGATGGTGGAGGAATCAGCCCCCTTGGAATGTTCTGGTGAACTCCGGACTCCTCGTTTAGCTCTGAGCTGCGAGGGGAGCAGATTAACACCCACGCTTTCGAAGAAAAGGGCTGTTGATTTATGAGGGGACAATTCCATGTTCATCTTAAAATACATTCATGTTAAAATATTTTTTGGAAGATCTTTCTAAAACCACATGGATTTAGAACGTACGGGGCAGTGTTGATACCTCATCGTGTGTCTTCTTGGGAAATAAACATGCATTCAAATTCAGTTACTTGAGTACAAGGCGGGCATCCTCACCTGCTTGCTGAACTGACCCCCGGGGGCATCCGGGAGCTCTGGTGGCCCTGCCGTGTGGCCGCCGGCACTCACGGCACGCAAGCCACGCTCCCCTGTGAGACCCACTGTCCATGTCTGGCCCGCGTGCCCCTCCAAGCCTGTCAGACACCGTCGTCGTGTAGCCTGGCGCCCCGCGCTCGGTGCTTGACGCCGCTCTCGCCCTCTCCTCCCGTCACCCCAGGGGCTGCTGCAGAACGTCTACCTGGTGTTCGAGAATTCAGTGGAGGACGTTCTAAGCAAGAAAGGCTGTCAGCAGAGTCACGGAGGTAGGTGTGTTCTGAGCAGGGGGTTTCATATTTCATTTCTTGTCTTGGATGGATCTCCAGGATGAGGGGAGTGTGTGTGTGCACGCGTGTGAGTGTGCGTCGGTACATGTGTGTGCCTGTGTGTGCACGTGCGTGCCCGTGAGTACATGCGTGTGTGTGAGTGTGCGTCGGTACACGTGTGTGCCTGTGTGTGCACGTGCATGCCCGTGAGTACATGCGTGTGTGAGTGTGCGCCGGTACACGTGTGTGCCTGTGTGTGCACGTGCGTGCCCGTGAGTACATGCGTGTGTGCCGTGGCTGTGTGCACGTGTGTGAGTGTGCATCAGTACACGTGTGTGCCTGTGAGCACGTGTGTGCACACGTGTGTGCCGTGGCTGGCTGTGTGCACGTGTCTGTGAGCGTGCATCTGCACCTGCGAGTGTGTCTGCACGTTTACTTGTGTGCGTGTGTGCGTGCGTGTGTGCGTGCGTGTGTGCACGTGTGTGCATCTGTGTGCACGTGTGTGCATGTGCATATGTACAGGGGGCCTGGTGGGGACTTAAGAAAAATATTGTAATAAAGTCCGGTCACTGTCTTTGAAGGACTTCGCTGGCCAACTTAGACACGTTGACATCTGAAAATGATAAACCGCCCCAGCAGAGTGATTTTGAACATATTTTAATAATACAAAATAATCAGTTTTACATCCCAACACCAATCCCTGCATCGTAACGTGATCACAGGCACCTTTTCTGTCGGTTAGCGGGTGAGGGTCGTCTCTGTGGGGACAGCAGGATGTCTGTCCGGCCACACTGGGAGCTTCTCTTCGCTCTCCGTGGCCATTGACACGGCGCTGTTCTGCACACGTCCCCGCTGCCTGAAGCACTGACAGACGGCCCCGCACTGTCTGCTACGGTTTGAATTCACCTCCAGCCACAATTTGCCTACGTTTTCTTGAGCATTTACTTTATGAAGTTCACTCTGTGGGGGCTTTAAACCCTGCATGTCCCTGAACCTTCAAAACACCTTGGAGACAGGCTTCTACATTTTGCTGTCGAGAAGCTGAGGCTCAGGGGTCCGAGTGCGCCAGGCATGACCGCCTGTGGGCCCACTGGGCTGAGGCTCCCAACACGGTTCACGTGACTTATTTGCACTGAGGCCCTTCCCCGTGCCAGCTGTAAATCATGACAAGATAAATCATTCTCTTACAACCAGAGTGACAGGAACACGGAGGGTGTGATGTCTCTGACGCACAGGTGTGGCTCTGGGACCTGCACCCCCCCCCCCCCGGAGCTGGGAGCTTCCCGCCCCCTCCGTCACAGGCATGGAGATGCCTGCTCTGCTCCGGCCGCCAGGGGTCCCCCATGGAGGCCTCGCTTCTTCTGAGGCTGTCCACCTGTCGGGCAAGGAGGTGGCCCCCCTCAGTCACATGCGGGTGTGGAGTCCCAGCCCCGTCCCGAGCCCACATCTGCGTGGCCGGGCTCCCCAGGGGCACTGCCGCCCTGTCGCCAGGCCATGCCCACCTCACCTCTGTGCTTCCCGCAGCCGAAGCCAACGCCATCAGCGAGAACACGGACACGCTGCACCTGAGCCCGCAGGTGGGCACCGAGTACGCAGGCCCGGGCACGCTCAGGAGGCCGGAGGTGTGCGAGCGCTCGTGCGAGGAGCTGGGCACCATGATCACCGAGCTGTCGGGGCTGCACGTCATCGTGAACCAGCTGCACGAGAACCTGCGGAAAGTGGTGGGTGCCTCGCGGCCTGTCTGCTCTCAGGCGCGGCCTCCGGACGCCCCCTCTGACGCACTGACGGGGCGTTTGGCCCAGCGCAGGGCGCAGTGCAGGCGGGCGGGCGGAGGACTCTGAAGGATGGGTGCCCGTGGCCCCACACCCTCTGGGACGGCCCATATCTGGGGAGGCTCATGTCCCCAAGCCTGAGCAGGATGGGTGTGGCAGGACCGGCCGCGTGTCCGGGACGTAAGGGGACATCAAGGAGAATGCTGTCTCGGGTCCCTTCAGGTTTAGCAAAGGGCGCTGACAGGAGCCAAGTTCTCAGCACTGCAGGACTCCGAGGCGGGCCCTCAGCTGGGCCCAGGGGACAGGAACACACGGTGCCTAACAGAAGTGACTGGGGCTGCGGGGAAGAGTGGCGGAGGGTCTGCAGGTCTGGGGTCGCCTCACGCCCTGGCGGTGATGCGGAGCTGCTCTGTGGATGCCCATCTGCACCCTCTGCCCCACGGCAGGGGCCCAGGACGGGTGGGACCCGATCACCCCCACTCCGAGGGCAGTGGAGGGTACAGCCAGGACTCTGCTCGGGCAGCACCCAGAGGAGGCTGGGCCCCTTCTGGAATTTTCCAGCAGGAGTGGGGGTAGGAGTTCAAACATTACCACTGCCCACACTCACTACCTCTGGCTGAGCACCCACCATTTGTGGGAGGACAAGGTAGGGGTTCGGAGGCGGGGGGCAGAGGCCGCGGGGGACCCTGGGTGGCTGCGATGTGACCCTGTGTGGCGAGGCCTCACGTAGACTGGAGTCTCCTCCCTCAGGGCCAGCCGCATGGCAGCGGTGCTGCCCCAGCCCGCGGGTGCCCTTCCCTTGGGGGGGCGCCTCCTCCCCCGCCTGCGAGCGTGGGGGGCTCGCCTCCCCCCGCAGGTAAATGCGCACCTCCATCTTCCAGTCCAGCGACAACCAGGTGCTGTGGGAGCTCATCGGCGGCCCGCCCAGGACCAGGAACGTGTCCGCCTGCTGGCAGGACGGCCGGTTCTTCGCAGAGAATGAGACCTGGGTGGTGGATAGCTGCACCAAGTGCACCTGCAGGGTGAGGCCAGGGGCGGGAGGCGGCAGGTGCGCCTGCAGGGTGAGGCCCAGGGGCAGGGAGGCGGCAGGTGCGCCTGCAGGGTGAGGCCCAGGGGCAGGGAGGCGGCAGGTGCTCCTGCAGGGTGAGGCCCAGGGGCAGGGAGGGGGCAGGTGCACCTGCAGGGTGAGGCCCAGGGGCTGGAGGCAGCCTTCCCCATGTCCCCGCCAGCCGGCCACCAATGCGCGCGCAGGCGCGAAGGACAGCTAATGGGAGGGCGGGCACGCGGCACTGCCCGTCCGGCCCACCTCACGGCCCCGCACACAAGAACAAGCCCCCGGAGGTGACTGGACCTGCCGGGTGTGTGCCGCTCCAGGCCGCTCGGGTGGGTCTGGGGTGCAGGTCACCGCCCACACAGAGGTCAGTAGGTAACTTAGCCGCCTCCCTTGGCCAACGCACCCCGTTCTCACGATGGCGGCCTCGGGGGTGGGGTCTGGTCTTCCGGCTCGCGGGGCGCGGAAAGCCTCCCTCTATTCCCAGGGTCTGCGGGGTCCGCATGGAGACAGCGCTCTCCTGGGCCTCCAGCACCGCCCTTGCATTGACGCCAGTTCTTGGAGACCAGGGTCACACAGACGCCTTTCTCTGCTTGCAGAAATTTAAAACCGTTTGCCACCAAATCACCTGCCCTCCAGCGACCTGTGCCAACCCGTCCTTCGTGGAGGGAGAATGCTGCCCTTCCTGCCTCCACTGTGAGTGCCCAAGGGGCACGGGCGCCGTCCGCTTACTGCCTTCGCCGGGTTGTCTCCCAGTGACCCGCAGGTGGTCCAGCGGGGCGGGCGGGAGGGCGGGAGAGCCGCGTCCACACCCACGACCTCTGAGTGCAGGGTCCTGTCTGGCGCCTGGCAGGGAGGCAGCCGGGTGTGGAGGCCAAGGACCGGGGACCTAGTGCTCAGTGCCGGCCCTCAGTCATCGGCCGCGGTGACCTGGCGCTGGCAGCCCGTACCACACGGGGAACGAGGCCTGGCAGAGTGTCGCCCCAGTGACCCCTGCGTCCTGGAGGGCGGAAGGGGGCCGCACACTCACACCCCCAGGCCCCCATGGAGAGCTGGTATGGAACAGTGGCCGCACTTTTGCTCAGGGTCCACCTGAGCAGAGTCCGCGGTCCTGGGGCCTCTCTTTCCCTCGTTCCCCGTGTGAGCGCCGGCCATGCGGCGCCCTCCCCCCCCCCCCCCCCCCCCCCCCCCCCCCCCCGGGAACGCAGCTCTCACACGGCCTGCCTCATCTCCCGCCCGGTTCCATCCTCACCTGCCTGATCTGAGGCCCAAGGCCAAGGTCACGAGGCCGGGACCTGCGGCACACAGTGCCTCCTGCCCCTTCCCTCCTGGCAGGCCCTCCGGCTGGGGCTGGAGAGGGGCACTGCGGACAGGGTCAGGCCGTCCCCGTCTGTGATTTCAGACTCAGGGTCTGTAGAATGTGGGGTGATGACCCCCTGCACGGGTCTGTGAGAGCGCGTGGTGTTGCTTTTGGGTGGATGTGCGTCACACGGGGTCTTGGCCTGCTGGAGGGTGTGTGGCCGCAGCGCACAGGAGGAGGGGTCTGGCGGTGACCACGGCGGGTCTCTCTCCGGATCCACAGCACTTGACCCCAGCTCGGCACAGGAGCCCGGAGCTGAGCTCTAGGGCTGGAAACCTGCCTCTTCGGCCACCAGAGGCCTCACATCAGTCACTGTCTTCTCTTACTTGGGGGGTATAAGTCCCTCTGAAGCCTTTCTTTGCAGGAAGTTGTCTTTTTATTTAAATTGTCCTGATTTAAATTATTTGACGCTAAATTTGGCGACCTGTCATTTCAACCAAAAGTAGAAAAATTTCATTACCACGTGTAACTCAGTAGACGTTGAAATGGAAGCAAATTAAATCTCAGTAGGTCCAATAAAGCCTGGCGGCATCGTGATTCCGGACTCTCGTAGCCAGCCTGAGAGATCCACAGCCCTCTCCCCGGCACGGGCGACCACAGCGGTGCAGCGCGCACACTGGGCCCCTTGGCCTCTGTCACACTCTGCGCGGTCCCCACATGCCGTGCTTCCTGCCGAGTAGAGCGGCCCTGAGCCCCGACCCAGGCGTGGACGCCGTGTAACTTGGGCGCCCTGCCATGGGAGGAGCAGAGCTGCTCTCCTGCTCGGGTTCTGCCCTCTGGGCCACTCCACGGTAGGTCCGTGCCGGCGGGGCAGGGGAGGCCTGACGGCCCCTTGTGCTTTCCACCAGCGCTGGATGGCGAGGAGGGCTGGTCGCCGTGGGCCGAGTGGACCCACTGCTCGGCCACCTGCGGGTCGGGCACCCAGCAGAGAGGACGGTCATGTGACGTCACCAGCCACAGCTGCCCGGGGCCGTCCATCCAGACGCGGGCGTGCAGCCTGGGCAAGTGCGACCGCCGCAGTGAGTGTCAGCCCGTGGGGCCGGGTCTGCGGGCGAGCAGGCCCCGGGGTGGCCGGGCCCCCGCCTCGCCCTGACACCTCGTGTTCCTGTGTGTGCCAGTCCGGCAGGACGGGGGCTGGAGCCACTGGTCGCCGTGGTCCTCGTGCTCCGTGACCTGCGGCATGGGCAACATCACGCGCATCCGGCTCTGCAACTCGCCTGTCCCGCAGCTGGGGGGCAAGAACTGCAAGGGGAGCGGCCGGGAGACCAAGAGCTGCCAGGGCGTCCCGT
>PJEM01020771.1:0-12706 GCA_004023845.1 Helogale parvula
TCCGGCTTCGGCTCAGGTCAGATCTCACGTTCGTGGGTTCGAGCCCCGCGTCGGGCTCTGTGCTGACAGCTAGCTCAGAGCCTGGAGCCTGCTTCCAGTTCTGTGTCTCCTTCTCTCTCTCTGCCCCTCCCCCTCTCATGCTCTGTCTCTCTCTGTATCAAAAATAAATAAAACATTAAAAAAAAATTAAAAAAAAAAACAAATCCAAGAGGAACTTTTCATAATAATAATGACTCATAAATTAAAAATTTCATGTTCATAAACAGATATATTTCACACTCATACATACTCCACATGTATTATTCACAATAATGAATACTGCACATTATTGTGTGTCTAAAGCTGGGAGCTAGTGGAAATGTAAGGTAGGATATGATTAGATGCCAGTTACAAAGTGCAAATGTGGAAGTTTTGATCTACATCTATAGATCTCTATATAGTAATAGTGTATTGAGGAATCTGCAACATGTGTGAAAGCCAAGCGTATAGCCACATCTGGGAGGGAGAAATTGTAAGTACTCTAGTGTAAGTTCATTAAGCGACATGTGCAGTGGTCTAGGATGACCTCCATGTGGACTGTGAGAAATGGTCTAAACACCCTGGAATAAAAAGCAGGGACTGTAAGATTGGATTAAAAAGCAAGACCCGGGGTACCTGGGTGGCTCAGTTGGTTGGGCATCTGACTTCGGCTCAGGTCATGATCTCACGGTTCATGGGTTCAAGCCCCGTGTCGGGCTCTGTGCTGACAGCTCAGAGCCTGGAACCTGCTTCATATTCTGTGTCTCCCTCTCTCTGCCCCTTCCCTACTCCTGCTCTGTCTCTATCTCTCTCTCAAAAAAATAAATATTAAAAAAAAGTTTTTAATTTAAAAAAAAAACAAGGCCAACCACATGCTATTTAAAAGAAACTCACTGGAAATATAACAAGTGTATTAGATTTCTATCAGTGCCTAACAGATGACCTCCAACTTAGCAACTAGAATCAACATACACTTATTGGCTCAGTCTTGATGGGTCCAGCGTCCAGGCAAGGCCCAACTGGGTCCTGGGCTCAGAGTTGCTCAAAGCTTCGGTCAAGGATTCAGCCATTCAGTGGTCTCTTCTGGAGTTCAGGGTCTTTTTCCAAATTCATTCAAGTTGTTGGCAGCATGGGGTTGCTTGTGGTTGTAGAACTGAGTTGTTCCCAGAAGGTCATCCTGGCTGCTCCCCTTGATGGACGGGTCTCAATCTGTGGATGTTTAATATGGATATCGTGTCCAGCGGGAGAATCTCTTGCTTTTAAATCTTTTTGATTAGGTCAGGCCCACCTGGTATAATCCCACCCACCCCCTTTCTTTAAAGTTTATTTATTTATTTTGAGAGAGACAGAGACAGTGCGAGTGGGGGAGGGCAGAGAGAGAGAGAGAGAGAGAGAATCCCAAGCAGGCTCTGCACTGTCAGCTTTGGCCCAATGAAAGGCTCCAACTCATGAAATTATGTGATCATGACCTGAGCCGAAACCAAGAGTCGAAGCTTAACAGATTGAGCCACCCAGGGACCTCTATCATCCCCCTTTGTACTAACCTAAAGTCAACAGATTAAGGACCTTAATCACATGGCAGAGTGCCTCCACGTTTGCCATGTAAAGTGACATACATCCTATCCACAGATCTGCCCATGCTCAAGAGGAGGGGATAGTCTAGGGCTTGCGCACCAATATCAGGGGCATCGTGGGGCTCATCTTAGAATTCTGTCTACTACAACATGATCCTCTACATGGAAAACCCGGCAGACTCCACCAGACGCCTTCTAGAATCGATCAATGAATTCAGTAAAGTTGCAGGGTACAAAATCAATGTACAGAAATCAGTTGCATTCCTATACACCAAAAATGAAGCAGCGGAAAGAGAAATCAAGAAACTGATCCCATTCACGATTGCATGAAAAACCATCAAATACCTAGGAGTAAACCTAACCAAGGATGTAAAAGACCTATATGATGAAAACTTATGAAAGAGACTGAAGAAGACACCAAGAAATGGAAAAACATTCCCTGTTCATGGTTCAGAAGAATAAACATTGTGAAAATGTCATTACTACCCAAAGCAATCTACACATTCAATGCAATCCCCATCAAAATTGCACCAACATTCTTCTCAAAGCTACAACAAACTATCCTCAAATTCGTATAGAACCACAAAAGACCCTGAATAGCCAAAGTCATTTGAAGAAGAAAACCAAAACGGGAGGCATCACAATCCCAGACTTTAGACTCTACTACAAAGCTGTCATCATCAAGACAGTATAGTATTGGCACAAAAACAGACACATAGACCAATGGAATAGAATAGAGAACCCAGAGCTGGGCCCACAAATGTACGGCCAATTAATTTTTGACAAAGCAGGAAAGAGTAACCAATGGAAAAAAGCCTGCCAGTTTAGCAGGTGGTGCTGGGAGAACTGGACAGCAACATGTAGAAGAATGAAACTAGACCAGTTTCTTACACCATACATAAAAATTAACTCAAAATGGCTGAAGGACTTGAATGTGAGACAGAAAACCATCAAAACCCTCGAGGAGAAAATAGGAAAAAACCTCCTAGACCTCCACCGCAGCAATTTCCTACTCGACACATCCCCAAAGGCAAGGGAAATGAAAGCAAAACTGAACTCTTGGGACTTCATCAAGATAAAAAGCTTCTGCACTGCAAAGGAAACAATCAAGAAAACTAATAGGCAACTGACAGAACGGGAAAAGATAGTTGCAAATGACATATCAAATAAAGGGCTAGTATCTAAAATCAACAAAGAACTCACCAAACTTCACACCCACAAAACAAATAACCCAGTGAAGAAATGGGCAGAAGACATGAACACACACTTCTCCAAAGAGGACATCCAGATGGCCTACAGGCACATGAAACAATGCTCAGCATCACTCATCATCAGGGAAACACAAATCAAAACCACACTGAGATACCAACTCACGCCAGTCAGAGTGGCTGAAATGAACAAATCAAGAGACTATAGATGCTGGCGAGGGTGTGGAGAGACGGGCACCCTCCTACACTGTTGGTGGCAATGTAAACTGGTGCAGCCACTCTGGAAAACAGTGTTCCTCAAAAAACTATCCATAGAACTCCCTTATGACCCAGCAATAGCACTGCTAGGGATTTACCCAAGAGATACAGAAATGCTGATGCATAGGAGCACACGTGCCCGAATGTTCATAGCGGCAATGTCAACAATAGCCAAAACATGGAAAAGGCCTAAATGTCCATCACCTGATGAATGGATCAAGAAGATGTGATATATATACACAATGGAGTACTACATGGCAATGAGAAAGAATGAAATCTGGCCATTTGTAGCAAAGTGGATAGACCTTGAGGGTGTCATGCTAAGCGAAATAAGTCAGGCAGAGAAGGACAGAAACCATATTTTTCACTCATAGGTCTGGCAGGAAAGCAGGAGAAACCTGATGGAGGACCAGGGGGAGGAGAAGGGGGAAAGAGAATTGGGGAGGGAGAGGGACGCAAAACTTGAGAGACTGTTGAATGCTGAAAATGAACTGAGGTTTGAAGGGAAGGGGGAGGGGGCAAAAGGGGTGGGGATGATGGAGGAGGGCACTTGTGGGGAAGAGCACTGGGCGTTGTATGGAAACCAATTTGACAATAAACTGTTAAAAAAAATAATTCTGTCTACCACAACAATATAGATGGGTTAAAAGCAAACATATGGTGAAAGAAATACCATGAAAACACTAATGAAAAGAAAGCTGAATCACTGTATCAATAGAAAGGTAGGCGACAAACAAGGAATACTATGAAAGATAAAGACAGACATTACAGAAGGAAAATATGTCAATTTACCTGGAAGACATAACATTCCTAAAAATGTGTACTCCTAAAACTTCTTCAAAATACAGGAAGCAAAGGCTATACAAATCAAAAGGATAGACAAAAGGATAGTTTGATTAATTGATTTTAATTCCAGTATAGTTAATATACAGTGTTGTATACAGATAACAATTCAACAGTTCCATATATCACTGACTGTTCATCATGATAGGTGTACTCTTGATCCCCATCACCTATTTTACCCATCCACCCACTTCCCCTCTAGTAAACCTCCAGGGCGTTCTCTGTAGTTAAGAGTCTGTTTGGGGCACCTGGGGGGCTCAGTCGGTTATGCATCCGACTTCAGCTCAGGTCATGATCTCGCGGTTCATGGATTAGAGACCAGCATCGGGTTCTGTGCTGACACCTCAGAGCCTGGAGCCTGTTTCGGATTCTGTGTCTCCCTCTCTCTCTGCCCCTCCCCTGCTCATGCTCTGTGTCTGTCTCAAAAATAAATAAACTATATAAACATTTTTTAAATAAAAGAATCTGTTTCTTGGTGTCTCTTTTTTTCTCTGTTCATTTGTTTTCTCTATTAAATTCCACATATGAGTGAAATCATATGTTATTTGTCTTTCTCTTACTGACTTATTTCACTGAGCACTATACCCTCTAGAACCATCCATGTTGCAAATGGCAAAATTTTTGTTCTTTTTATGCCTGAGTAATAGTCCATTGTATATACACACCACATCTTCTTTATGCATTCATCTATTGGTGGACACATGGGTTGCTTTCATAGTTTGGTTACTGTCAATAGTGATGCAATAAACATAAGGGTGCATGTGTCTCTTGGAATTAGTGTTTTTGTAACTTTTGGGTAAATACTCAGTAGTGCAATTACTCTAGCTCTATTTTTAATTTGTTGAGTAACCTCCAGACTGTTTTCCGCAGTGGCTGCACCAGTTTGCATTCCCACCAACAGGGCACGAGGGTTTCCTTTGGTTCCACAACTTCGCCAACACTTGTTGCTTCTTGAGGGGGTTTTTTAAATGTTTATTTATTTTCGAGAGAAACAGCATCAGCAAGAGAAGGGCAGACAGACAGGGAGACACAGAATCTGACTCAGGCTCCAGGCTCTGAGTTGTCAGCACAAAGCCCTATGTGGGGCTCGAACTAACAAGCCGTGAGATCATGACCTGAGCCAAAGTCGGATGCTTAGTGCACTGAGCCCGCAGACACCCCGCTTCTTGAATTTTTTACCTTATCCATTCGGACAGGTGTGAAGTGATATTTCATTGTGGTTTTGATTTGCATTTCTCTGATGATGAATGATGTTGGGCATCTTTCCATGTGCCTGTTGACCATCTGGATGTCTTCTTTGGAGAAGTGTCTATTCATGTCTTCTGCTCATTTCTTCACTGGATTACTTGGGTTTTGTTGTTGACTGTACAAGTTCTTTATATATTTTGGACACTAACCCTTTGTTGGATGTCATTTGCAAATATCTTCTCCCCTTCCCTAGGTTGTCTTTTAGTTTTGTTGTTTCTTTTGCTGTGCAGAAGCTTTTTATTTTGAGATGGTGCCAATAGTTTCCTAAGGCAAGAGAAACAAATGCAAAATAACTTTTATATTCATTACTCTAGCTTGAAATGTGCAATCACTTGACAAATAAGCGCCGCAGCCTCCCAACCCTGCCCCTGAATCAATGGACACATAAGCTCCAAACGCAGTCAAGCCCCTTAGGTCTGGTTTGTCAGAGGCCAGAGAAGGGGTGGCCAGCTCACGGGGTCTGGAAAGCCCTTGAAGTCACGTCCTTACAGCGGTTCTTTCAGCCTCTCTGTGGACCAGCACAGCCTTTCTGTCCCTGATAAGCAGGAGTATTGGAGAAGCAGGGGTCTGGGTGCCGTTGGTGCGCAGGGGAGAGACTGGAACCTCCCACCTGGGCCCTTTCTGGGTCACTGGAGGCGTTTCTTAACCTGAGAGCCGCCACAGCCTTCAGAGCCTCTACCTCCAAATTCCATTTATTTTAACAAGTCCTAAAGAGGAAACGGGAGGGGGCGTGGCGACCCCGGCAGTTGTCCAATTCGCGCACTTGCTCGCTGCTCTCCAGGTGCTGCGGGCAGCGAAACCCCGGACCCCAAGGGATCTGCGCGGGGTGGGGGCCGCGCTCCCTGATCCCCTTTGCCCCGAGCCCGGAGCCCGCGGCCTCCTCCGCGGTTCCTCCCTGCGCGCACCCGCCCCGCTTCCTGCTGCGCCCCGGCGCCCCGCGTCCCCGCCCCCGGGAGCCGCCCCGAGAGCCGTCCCAGAGCCACGGTTCCCGAGAGCCGCCTGCCGCCGGCGTCCCCGCCGCCTCGAGAGCCCCCGGCCTGAGAGTCACCCCGAGGGCCACCCCGAGAGCCGTCCGCCCCTGCCCCCACCCCAAGGTCACCAGCCGCCTGCGTCCTCGGCCTGAAACCCGTCGTCGAGCACGGAGCCCGCAGCGCCGCGCCTGGTAAGGGGAGCCCGGTAAAGGTCCAGGCGTCTTTAAGGGTCTGAGGGCCCACGATTTCGTCCCGGCTGGGACTTCCGGTGTGATCCCACCCAGGGTACAGGACTTGTGTCCCACAAGTGAACCGGGACGGTGATGGTGGGCGTCACAGGCACAGAGGATTCGGGGTGGCCAGGAAATAGGCTTGGAACCGCTCAGCCTGCGCTCACAACTCGTCACATTTCATGGTGCAACAGGCCAATTGTCTACTTCCCGGCCCCTATGGTCCTCATGAGCCTCACAGGGTTTCTTAACGCTGGACTGCTATTGTCCTCCCCTTTGACAGATGAGAAAACGCAAAGGCCCCAGATGCCCTAGACAGGTAGGGACGCATGTCTCAATTTCACTTTTTTTTTCCAGTTTATTTATTTTATTTTATTTTTTTAATATAACACAGTTTATTTTTTTAACATATGCAATTATTTTCCATTATTTACAATACAGTAGTTACAATGACACTCCAAACAGAAAAGCAAAGTAAAAAATCAAAACCCCAACTTCTATTTCATGTAATTAGACTTTCAATTTCACTGTCTTAAACCTCTCCTAACCCTCCCACCTCCCCGGATCCCTGATTGTGCCAAGGCCTAGAAAGGTCTGGGGGAGGCGGATGGATTCCTAGGGTTGCAAGGGGCAAATGTGGGATCATTATTCCATCCCCCACCCCACTCCCGAACCCCATGGGCTAGATGTTCCAAAAAGACCCTTCCGGGGACACGGTCTCATGACTTTGAACGGAAACCATTGCATTCTCCCCCAAATACCCCCCACCTTACCTAGGACATGATAGGTAGGTAGGCAAACATGCTGTGCTCAGGACATATGGGAACGATCCTTTGTCCACTCAGCGTTAGTGAGAGACGTGTCACAACCTCGCAGTGACTGAAGTAAGGAATAAGTGACTCAAACCAGGAAATATAGGGACTGCACAGATGAGTGAAGGGGATACTTGTGAATTAGACAAGAAATATTTTCTTTATCTCTCCAAGAACAGCATTAGAGAGACTGGTTTCTCATGGTTTGGTAAAATGAAGTCACATCATGGTAAAATGAGGCTCATATAATTTTAAAACCAGAATGCACACTATGTTTGCTTTAAACTCCTACCTAAGCCAGCACCTCCTACATCCCTGTCTGATGCTGTCATTATCTCTGCTTACACTCTGCCTGCCTCTCTCTCATGATACCCAGTCCCATTTTGGAGAAGATTAGCAGAATTTTTCTTCCCAGAGAAGAAATCTGCCTTAGTTCCCAATTCTCTCACCTTTGCCTATGCTAAGGGTGACACATACCACATTCCTTCAGTTATACAAGGCTTCCCCAGCCTTTTCCAAGGCTTTATTCCATCCTATTAATATTTTGTCTATGACTCATTTTAGCATTTCTGTCAATATCCTTCCTGACTTGTCTCTGGACACTTTCTTATTTGTTAATATCTGCCTAAAAATCCACCCTCGTGAGCACGGGGTGCTATATGGAAACCAACTTGACAATAAACTATAAAAGAAAAAAGAATAAGGGCACCTGGTTGGTGGCTGAGTCGGCTGAGCATCTGGCTTCAGCTCAGGTCATGATTTCACAGTTCGTGGGTTCGAGCCCCACGTCAGGCTCTGTGCTGACAGGTAGCTCAGAGCCTGGAGCCTGTCTTCAGATTCTGTGTCTCCTTCTCCCTCTGATCCCCCGCTACTCACGCTGTCTCTCTCTCTCTCTCAAAAATAAAAAGTTAAATATTAAAAAAATAAATTCTAAAAGAAAAAAATAAAGGAGAAAAAAAATCCATCCCTCAGGGGGAAGGTATGCCACTCCCTGCAGCCTGGCCCTCTCTGAAGACGGTTCAGAAGAACCATTATGCTGCATTTCCACTAACACGACCTGAATTTGATTGGCCTTTTGAGACAGCCACATTGCACCATTTGGGTCACATTAATCAAGTCAAGCAAAAACACCAGATTATTTTAAACCAAACTACTTCAATTCAGAGCAACTCCTGCCTCCTGCCATTTTTTCTGAATATTTTTTTTCTTTTTTGGAAAAACATGCACTCAAGATTTTGCAGTACAGTGCTCTGTGCTGATTCTAAGGCAAACTTCCAGCTTGTCGCCATGAGTTGGAGTCCTGACCTGGGATGCTAACATTGTGTGCAGTGTTCCGAGATGCTTGTGGACTTGTTTGGAATAATCTCTTTTACCCCCCTGTGGAATCAAGGAGAATATGCAGGCCAAAGGAGCCTTTTTAACATATCTTAGCTCTGTGGCAATCGGGTGACCTTGGGCAAGTCATCTGATGCTCAATTTCCTAATATTTTAATAGAAATTTCAAGACTATCTTGATCACATCACAGGGAATTTATTTCTTTATTTTTTTAATTTTTCTTTATTCTGAGAGAGAGAGAGAGAGAGAGAGAGAGAGAGAGAATCTCAACCAGGCTTCATGTTCAGTATGAAGCCCACCAAGGGCTGAATCCCACCACCGTGAGATCATGACCTGAGCCGAAATCAACAGTTGGACATGTTACCAACAGGCACCCCTCACATCACAGGGAATTTAGAAGAACAAGTATAATCATGGCCATGAAATAAGGCTGAAGGTCATAGATGGCCACACAGAGGACGCTCACAATGACTGAACCATCATCAACATCCTCACCACTATCACCACTGTCTTTACTGAAGCAAGAGATTGATTCCAGTATATTTTCTGAGGTTCCCAAACCTCAGAAAATGTCATCTAAAAATACAAAGGATGTCAGAGAACTTGAGCAGTTTTAGCAAAAGCTGGAGTATAATTTACCAAAGGCAAGGACAGCACATGAAAGAGGGTGAGGAAAACACTCTTCTCTGAGCTTAAGGAAAGGAAAGGAGTGGAGGAAAAGGAAGGAGAAGGAAAGGAAGATGGGAAAAGAAGGAAATTGTCTTACTATATTCTGATAAGGTGGAAGAGGATAGTTTCCCCTACGGAGGACCAAAACAAAACAGAACAGAACAAAAACAAACAAAAAACACATCCACTGCATGAATAGAAAAATGCACAAACTTATTTCTATAGAGCAGAAGCCACTGAATAGCCAATAACCTATGAAAAAACATTTTTGATTCATTGGTAAAATGCATGTTTGAACCAATGAAAATGTCCTTATTTATGCCCAGAAGAGTGACAAAAAAAATTAAGTCTAATATCACCAAGTGCCAGTGAAGGTTTGGGAATTCTCATACATGGCTGGTGACTGTGAGGGTTAGCCCAGCCACCGTCGGGGCACAATTAGCAACACCTAGTCAGATGGCAGCCGTAGATCCCAGGTAAATTGCTGCAAGAGGACATACATGGGCATTCATTTGCAGGATTGTTTGTAGCACAAGCATATAGTTTGAAACAGCTCCAATATTTGTTCACGATTGATAAAGTGTTCCATAAACAAGGTCATCTACATAAAAAGTTCAAAATACAAAAGCAGTACTCTACATTATCCATAGAGATATGTGTAGGAAGAAGTATAAATAGGCAAATGAGAATGACTCATAAAATCCTCAGAATATTCTTTCAGAAGACAGAGGGAGGGGCAATGAGACTTGGGGCCAAACTGTTAATAGAAGTACCTGTGTAACGTCTGACTTTTCAATCAAACAATAGCTCCAGTAAACGTGCCCAAATACTTACATTTGTTCATTGCAGATGGCGGCCACTTTGTGCATTTCTCCACTTCGAAAGTGTTTTTCATAACCGCAGACTCTTTAAACCTGGATACATACAAAGAACCTCAGAGCTCATCTTAATTATAGTTGCGTGTCCCGTGCCTGCCTTACCTAATGCACACTTACCTTTTCTAATACCAGGAAGAATGACCCAATACTCTGCCTCATTTGAATGAAACATTTTATGCCAATCCCGGTGCTGATTTCTGATTAAATCTGCTGGGATTCAAATATGGTGATTATTGGGGGACTAGGACCTCTGAGCCCACCGGCAAAGAAGTTGGATTAAGATCTGAGCCAGCAATGAGTTTATCTTGTCCTGAATGTGGATCCCAACCCTTCAGTCACGGCACCACCTTCTCACCACCAAACTCCCGGGGGGGGGGGGGGGCGGTGGTTTACATTTACAGAAAAGAAGGGTTTTTTTTTCTGTATTCTAGCAAGTTTGCTTACTCGGATTCCAACTAATAATAATGATGCCTTACTCCTGGTTCCATAGAGGAATGCTTTCTTCATTTCACGCATTTTCAAGTTGGAGAGAGAGAATCAACTGATTCATTCTAAAAATCTTTCTTAATTTCCTGTAAGTTGCAAAAAAAAAAAAAGCAGCAGTGCATTGGGTTAACATAACCTAACTTAACTTCGCCTGGCTTGCATAAAGTTATTCATAGATGTTTGAAAGTATAATATAAGTTAGAAAATTAGCAATGGAAATGGCTCATCCTAGGATAATTATTCTTAGATGTCTGAGTTGAAAGTGTTCTCAGGCCTTAGCAACTCCCATATGGACACTTGCTTTTATTCCTTTTCTGTTTCTTTATTCCAGAAGAGAATGGAAGGGCTTCAGAGGAACAGATATGGAACTATGACTGAAGGTAAGAAAGCCTCGGCATTTGCAGGAACTCCAGGGACCTGGAGCGTCACCATTCTGTCTCCACCCAACCTCACCTCAAACACGGGGACAGAAACCCAGTTATTTTAAACTGAGGAGGCGCCTGGGTGGCTCAGTTGGTTGACCAGCCAACTCTTGATTTCGGCTTAGGTCATGATCTCACGGGTTCTTGAGTTTTAGCCCTGCATCGGGCTCTGCGCACTGACAGCGCTTAGGATTCTCTCTCTCCCTCTCTCTCTGCCCCTCCCCTGCTGGCACTTTCTTTCTCTCACAAAATAAATAAACATTTAGAAAAAATAAGCTGAAGAAGAAAGAGACAACTATCACTTGTTCTTCCCCTTCCCTGTCATCGTCCTGCCCCTCCCCCCCACACACACACACTCTCACGTGTACGTGATCGGTGGGAAACCTGGAAGAGAAACTTCATGTCAGGGTTTGGAGGATTTGGAATGAGATCACGAAAACGATTTCTCTTTCCTTGCCTGCTCCCAACTGGAAAGAGGAAGAATTCCCGTAGAGTTAGTAACCTGGCTTGCTCCGAACGCTGAGGCAAAGGAGGAACCATTGTTGGGATGAGCACTGGGTGTTATATGGAAACCAACTTGACAATAAACTATAGAAGAAGAAAAAAAGAAAAGGAGGAACCAACACAGAGTAGAAGGAATAAAATAATAGATTTTAAGAGCCTCAAATGGACTTTATTCATTTGAACTCATTCGGGCTCTAAAAGTCCTTGGGTTCTCACCCCCCTCCATCCCCTGAAGGTCTTAGCTCTTGGATTGTGTCACCCCACCCCCAACCCCACTTCTGTTTCAATTTCCTGTAGTTCAATGCTTCTAATGTCCTTTCTTCTGCTTTTCTTCAGCCTCCCATCCAGGGGGCATCTCCCAGGCTTTGTGCTTGCTGTTAACAACCTTCTGTCATCTCAGTTTCAAGCATCCAACTGCCCACCCCCGGGGCAGAGACCCAGAGACGTTCAGCTGGTCCTTGGCAGGAGGGCACCACAGCTTGACAGTTGAGACGCGCTTTACTCCTGAGGTTCACATGCGAGCGCATTGAGCCTGGGGATTTGTGGGTGGAAAAGAGGCGATAATGTTTTCTCATTCATGGCTTCTCATCCTCTGCCTCCTTCTAATGTCACATTTAACTAGCATGAAAGGGACCAAAGCTCCATCTATGGAAAAGCGCAGGGACCACATACCTTAAAAAAAAAAAAAAAAGCTGTATTTTCCTTGCTCTAGAGGAATCGCTTAGAGCTTCCTTCTCAATGGGACACTCCCTCCCATTGCTGTGGGTCCAAGCTTCTAATTTCTAATGTAGGCTTTCTATGATCCAAGAGCATCCTAAAGGATACGAACTTCATATATATTTAGGTGTGACTGTTTGGGGGAGAGAGGTCCACACACTTTCATGAGATTCCAGGAGGACCCATGCCCTGAAAATCTTAAGAATCCCTAACTTAGTAAGGCACCTGCAACTTGGTTTTCTTATAGGCAGAGAGGAAGATAACTGGTCTGCAACATCGTCCTCACTGAGGATCATCCTGGTGGGCAAGACAGGCAGCGGGAAGAGTGCCACGGGGAACAGCATCCTCGGCCGGCCAGTGTTCGAGTCCAAGCTGGGGAGCCAGGCTGTGACCAGAAAGTGCCAGGCAGAGACGGGGACCTGGGATGGAAGGAACATCCTGGTGGTCGACACGCCCCCCATCTTCGAGGCGGAGGCGCAGACCCAGGAGACCTACAAGGACATCGGGGACTGCTACCTGCTCTCTGCCCCGG